>JAEANM010016721.1:0-13183 GCA_017656035.1 Myanophis thanlyinensis
GGGTGGCTGGAATCCATCATTATTTTTTGGGCTGTGTTTTGGCATCTTTTGTTGTAGATGGAGTGCAATTCAGGAAGTTTGGTGTGGATGATGCGCTCTGCTATGCGCACCACCCTTTGTAGAGCTTGCCTTTCTTGAAAGGTACTGTTCTCGAACCATGTGGTGATGTTGCCTGTAGAAAGGATGCTTTCTACTCTACAGGAGTAGAAGTTTCGGAGCACTGCTGGGAATATGTGTGGGTTTTTTCCTTCTTCAATTTGAGCAAAATCAGCCTCTATCATTTCACCTCTCACTTTTTATTTATACAGTACTTTATCAGAAGAGGGTCTAATAGACAGGCTTTGTCTGGCTATGGAGATTCAGTTCTAAAGAAATGTTAGGGTGGGTGGAACCCAGGAAAGACCAAATTGCCTTTTGTAAAAGCAACTTTTGGACGAACTGTGCCTGATACATGGACAAACAGGTAGGGCCATTCCAGCAAGCATCTCTTAGAAACAGCCTTAAAGAAGCAAGGAAGTGCCATAATAAACAAGCCCATCAGCAGATGCAAATGAGAGTCCAGGACAACTCAAGTCATTGATGATGAATTGATGTGATTGATGAACTCAAGCCAACAACTTTGTTTCTCACGCCTCATCAGTTCCTCTTACCTGAGGTGTCCACAGGGCACAGTAAAAAAAAAGTAAGATGGTTGCCATGATAGGACAAGCAAAGTTTCACATAAAAATCAGAGCTTCGATGGCAGTGGGGCCCTTCTAACTCTATCATGCTGTACAGACGCTGCTTCCCGTTTGGCAGTTGGCTACTGGCAACCACCAAGTGACACCTTGTTTGTCTGTTGTGATTTAATGCATTGCTTTCCAGCTGAACATGCACTTGGCAGTTTGCTAATCCATTAATCCCTAAATTAAGAAAGCAAAAACATATCGGAGGCATTCCTGGGAGTGATTGTCCCTTTACACTTCAGGAACAAACCCCCCCCCCCCAAAAAAGAGAATAATTAGATGGAAATAAATTGAGTTTTGAAGGGAGCTGGATTCTGGAGAACCATGCCCAGGACAAAGGAGTGACCCACACACACACACCTTTCTCTTCTTCCTGGGGGCATTTTTGCAAGTGGAGAAATGTTCCAATCTGTCTGCAATAGAAGTCGGGCAAGGGGCTAATCGGATGAGTGCCTCCCAGATTTGCATCCTAATTAAACTTGAATGCTTGCAATTCCATTTCAGCTCACAACTCTCCTAGTTGGGCCAAACTAGCAGCTGGCTTTCCTGGACCCTCCTTTTAAAGAATTGTTGTTTTCTTTATTTCAAGCACCAGGAATGTGTCAAAGCAAAATGGACTTTCAAGTTTCCCTGTTTAGATAGGAAGAAAAGAAATAAAGCATCCTCCTGAGAGACTGATCTTGGTTTGAGAATTAAAGTTTTGCTGTTTGAGATGGCTGCCCCTCTTAATTACTTTGTCCCCAAAGTCACTCAGATATTTTGGCAGCTGAAAGAGAATCCCTTTCCCCTTTTCTAGCAGCAGGTACATACAGGTTGGTCCTTTGTTTAGGGACCAACTCATTTAGCAACTGTTCACAGTTACGGCAGTGATAAAAACGTAAGTTCATGACCAATTCTTGCATTCACAACCTTCACAGATCTGCAAAGCAAAGGAAAGTTGTTGTAGGCTCATAAGCACAGATTGCAGTTTCACTTAGCAACTGCTTCACTTAACAACTGAGTTGTCATTCCCAATTGTGGCTGCTAACTGAGGACCAGCTGTACCTAAAATAGCCTCAGTCCCGATGATGTATTCTTGCCCCACATGGAGTTTCTAACCCAGACACCCAAGATCAGCCTTCTTAATGATGACTTATTCTGCCAAAGGAAGAGGTCGCTCTTTGAGAGATGCTGGAATGGTTTTTTTTCCTGCCATAATTCCTTCATTGTAAGGAAGTTATTTTCTCTTTGGTTTTGGTTTACTTTCTGTACTTTTCTAGAAAGAAAAACTGGGCTTTTGGTCATCCTAAAGGTAGATATTACAATTATTTGCTCCATTGGAAAATACTTTAGTGATTCAAGCACATAATTTATTATGGCTGTGCAATTATTTCATTCAGAGATTTGATTTGAAGATCATTTAATTAAAAATTTTTTCCCCAAATCATATTGCAAACAGTTTGGACCATCAGATTGGATCAGACATCAATTTGGAAAAAAACTGGACCGTTTGAGAAACTGGCATATGTACGAACGTGCTTTTCCAAAGCCCAGGCAGGACCAAACTGATTTTTTAAATCAATTCCAAAATCTGGTGAACCAATGTATCTAACTTTTTTGATTTAGTTCAGAAATCCTCTGGTGGAGACTGACTGGTTAAGCCAGTTTATCAGTTTGAAGAAACCATCTGCAACCTGGAAATGTAGATTGAGACAATAAAAATGTTCATGGTGGTTGGCAATGTTGGGAATCATCATGCCTTATCAGCCGAGAGGCAGCAAGACATTTGAAAGGGACTTTACTTCTTGTGTCTTTACAGCCAGAACCTAAGGAAGAAGGGCACCTATGAAGTTGTGCAATACCTAGAAGGAGTGATTAACCTTTTGAACAATATCTGGTTAAAGAATCTCCCCCTCCCCCACCCCTTATTACTGACGGTTGGTGTAAGAAGCCATAAAACAAGAGCCAGTGGACTTAGCTCTTCGAAAATCAAACTTTTTCCTCTCTTAATGGTGTCTGTTTATTCTTATCATTGGCACCTTCCTTCCCAACATGCAGACAAGCTTAGGCTGAGTCAGGGTTTGCAAAATAAGTTTTCCCTCTCCTTTCGGTGATGCAACGTAGCAGTGGATGATGGGAAGCTAAAAGTTTCTAAGAAATCCTCAGACAAGGAGATGCTGCTTAATCAGAAGCCTTCTCTGCATAATTTGTGCACAGGCAATATCTGGGATGTTGGTGAAAGCCCATCAATCTCTTCTTCCAATAATTTCTCAAGTTTGAATATATTTTAGTGTAATGTGTAAATTTTTGTCTGTATTTTTGTTATGGTGTTTTGATGTTTTTAACTCATGTCAGCTGCCTTGATTGTCAAACACGCAGAAATGCAGAGTACCAATCCAATAAATTTCCTGGTTTCTTGAGAGAAAAGTTTGCTGCTGCTTTTTTGATTTTTAAAGAACTTCTTAAGTAGTTTGTGAATACGGGACCTCCTGGAAGTATCCATCCCATCTCACTACAATTTCCTTTTGCCTAATATCAGCCAAGATGCCTAGCAAAAGTGTATTTTTCCTTTCCTATGGGCACATAGATCCTACCGAAGCTGCAATTGAAAATCTTTTCATGGTTTCAATGGACTACAAAATAGCCTATCATACTGTATATTGTGCATATACAGATATTTTATTTTATTTTTCTCCTCCAGAAAAGTTAAACGTTTGTGGCTGTCAAAAGGATTCTGGAAAACAAGCTTATGAAGGATAACAGTAACAGTTCTGAACAAAATCTAATCCATACCAAAAGTTCCAAATCACTTGCAAACCAGGCTACACGACTCTTAAAAATCTCAGCCGCACAGCATAAGAGGCTGCGCTTATTTAAGTTACATGCGGGGCCCTTATGGAAGGGCAAGCGCTCTCTGTGTATGCTCTTAGGAATTTTCAGCTCCTAAGCTCGAAGTGAAGGCGCTAGAAACAAGCCCGGGTTCTTCACCGCTTTTGACTGATGCCCTAATAACACTCCCCAATAACACTCCCCACCCACCTCCGGGAAAGAAAACTCCGCGAAGCCCAGCCCTACACGCCGAGAACGATTTAGGCGACGAAGCCCGCGAAACCACATTTCCCAAATTCCTCGGCTTTTCAGTTTCGCCTTTCCCTTCGCGGGAATTCAGGGACACCCCGCGGTTCCCTCCTTAAAGCCCACCGCGTCAGCCGGCGACCTACCTAGTTTCCCAAAGTTGCAAAAGCGGCCAACTCAACTCAACTCAACTCAACTCAACTCAACCTAAACCAAACCCGAAGGGGAAAGAGGAGGGGGGGGGGTGTCCGGGGAAGGGAGACAAACAGGTTTCGCCTCGCGACGGCTGCGCCAACTAAAGCGCAGGTTCAAAGGCGTCGGTCGGGGAGGCGAAACTCTCGCACGCTTCCCCTTCCTGGAAAACGCGGACCAAAAACACGAGGAAACTTTTCATTCCCGATTCGGGTGGGTGGGAATCCGATCCCCCCACCCCTCCTCATGGCCAGGGAGCGAGCAAGCCAGCAAAGCCAGCCAACCTCGCACCCGCGTTCCCCACGCCCACAGCTTCAGATCCTGTTTGGGGCTTCAAACAGATCCTCAGACCAGGTCCCCCCGGTTGCCGAGGGCCATTCCTCCGCGCGATCCCGCCGAGCGCAAGAGGCGAGCGGGGCTTACCTGCTTGAGAACCTGCCGAGCGGACGCTCCACCAGAGGAGCAGCGTTAAGGCGGGCAGGCAGCTTCGGAGCTGGCGCTTCTTCATGGTTTTTCCCCCCCGTGGGGGCTCCGGCCGTTCTTTAAAGGCGAGGAAGAGAGCCCCGTTTCTCCAGGCGGCGCGCGTGGGGATCCCGGGCTACAGCATTCCGCTTTGGGATGGGGAAAGAGGGCGCAAGAGGAGAAGCACCTGATCCAGAGTCGAAGGCGGACGAGTCACTTTGACGGGGGTGGCTGGGTGGGCCACCACTTGCTGCTTTCCTGCTTCGTGGGATCTTTGGCGAACCCGACGCCGACGCCGCGTGTTGTTGTTGTTGTTGTTGTTTTGTCCCCCTCCCAAAGTGGCCAATTTCTCCACTACCGGAGCCACCAACTCCCGGCTCGTAGCGCTTTGATCTGTTTTACTCACGGCACGACTCACAAATTACACACACTTCATTCACGAGAAACTCGGGCGTCATTGGTCGGGGCTGCGACGCGTTCCGGCCAATCAGAGGAGAGAAGCGAGAGAACTCCGGAACGAGGAATGAAAGGCCGAGGTTTGTTTTGAGGAGGAGAAAGCGCGCGCGAAAAGGGGACAAGTCGACGCCGGCTGGCGCTTTTCCCTCAGAGCGTCGCCCGGCCGTCCCTGTCGCGATAGAAATTGAGGGTGCATCGGTACAGCAGTCACTGCTTGGGCCCTTATGTTGGATGGCCTCGGAGGAGGGCTAAATAAAAGCGATTTTGTCATGATTTTGGTGGTTTGGTTCATGGGGCCACCTTCAAAATGAATTCTTCCTCAGGGATGACTTAAAAGTGCCTTTCGTTGTCCCACCTGCACCTTTTTTCTACCACCACCCTTGGACTTCACCTAAATGAATGTCACAACATAGGCACGCTCAACACAATGTGCAACATAATACCTAGTAATCTCGTTTAGCATATTTACCAACGTTAATCTGATCTGCCTGAGTTGGGTCAACAGTATTTCTTAGGCTAACATTCTGTATCTTATTTTGCATCCTGCCTAATGTAGCCTAATTCAGATACACGATATTCTGAAAAAGGCCCCAAACGCTGGGAAAGGTAGAAGGAAAAAAACAGGTGGATGACCGGCGGTAAGGTGGTTGGACTCAGTTACAATGGCAATGGGTGCGTTGCTGGAAGACCAGAAAGACTAGCTTAGGGACCAATAGTTATGGAGAAAATTCTATGTGATCGCTAGGAATCAATACAAAATTGATGGCCCTTAATCCACATGTGATGGACTAGAGCTTGTCATCCAGTGCAGTGGTTCCCAATCTTTTGGATCTCCGGGACCACTAAATTCATAATTTTAAATTCCGCGGACCACTAATATGATCTGTCTAATGACCACCCCTTGATTTAGTGCAATATAAAAAATGCAAATAATTTTTCTGCAGACCACCAAAATTTTCTCACGGACCACTGGTCCAGTGTGTCATGAGCTCACAATCATAGGGTAACCATCATCATTTCTGTTATAGAAGATCCAGGTACAAATCCCTGTGTAGACACATAAACGTTCATCAAAATATTTTAGGTGCTTTAACTTGCTATCTCAGTTTTGCTTGGCCTGCCTTACAAAGTTACTGGAAGAATATGTGGAAAGTAAGGTGCTTATTGAACAAGTCTCCAAAAGGGTTAATATTTGGAAGCTAGGAAGAAGCAGAAATTTGAACATATTAGAAGAAGCATAGGAAGCTACCTTCTACAAATTAGTAGTCCATCTTAGTTCCTTTCTGTCTGTAGTGTTGAGCGGTGGTTCTTGGGACTTCAGGCAGGATTTCATCCCAAGATTTCTAGCACCTGAAGATGGTTAGAGACTGAACCTGGGACCTTCTTCATTTTAAGCATGAGTTTCTCCACTCTCCAACAGTCCCACCCTGTCTAATGCTACCCCCAAGGGAGTAGAATCTGAACTCGTGAAGGGCATTTAGACCAGCCTTACCTACATTGCAAATTAATCTAGGAATTAGAAACGTTGATTTTTAAATTGATCTCATTCCCAATTATGGATTTGATCAAAAGTTCAATAGCCCATCCTCTCCTTGCCATGACTATAGTGTAGGAATCTGAGGAAGTCAACAACAGAGTTGCTGAGTGTAAAAATACAGTATTTCTGTTTTCCTCTACTGTTGTGGTGCTCAACCTCAGCTGGCTGGTTTATCTGGCAAGTTTGGGGGCTGTTTTGCTCAGGGTTCCACCCTTTAGGGAAAGTAGCCAATTAAAAGTAGCCAATTTACCCTCTGTTTTCTCCTGGGCACTCACAAACTTTCAGAATTTTTGCATCCTGGCATATTTATGAAATCACAAGATCTTTAGCGGGAGGATACAGCCGGGAGAGTGTCCCCATTGGCAAGGTCACAACACATGATGCAGAGATGATGGCAGAGATTCAGGAGTGGGCGCCCTGAACAATGGCCATACTCAAAAGCGAGTGGGAGGAAATGAGATCAGTGTAGAGAGGGAAAGCAATATTCACGGATGCTGGCTGGCTAAGACTCCCCACCACAAAAGAGATTAAGGTTCACCTGGCTTTGGTGCACCATTTTGTTAAAAAGACTCTGGACTCATGATTAAAGTCACACAAGACAGCCAAATCATCTAAGGAAGCTGCAGCTTTGCAGAGTATTATTTTTATGCTTCAAAGCACCCAAGTATGGTGTTTAAAAGTTAAATCCAATTCACTTTACAGCTTGTAAACTCCCTGAATTGTTCCCAAGCAGAATCATGAATAAACTGCAGTGTTTGTGGCTGCCCAGCAATTAAGAGCTGAATTTATTTATTTATTCTTTTCTGCATCCAACATCGAAACGTTGAACTGACACCAGAACCCAGCAGCTACCAGAAAGATGGACCAAATTTATAGAACAAATGTGGAAGGAGAGATTAAACCCTGCCCTGTTCAATTGAGTAGCTCAGCTTTATTGGGATACTGAAATGTGGCAAACACAAAATCCCCCACTGCATATAAGAGCTACAACTTGATATGCCAATGCCTCTGCTTAAAACCCTGCTTGTAATCGATTTTAATGAGTTTGTAATCGATTTTAGTGAGAGTGGAAGCGTAATTGATTTTAGGATATGCCACAAATCCAGTGTGCCCCCAGTTAGGTTATTATCAGCCCCAAGTCCAGAAACAACACTCAAATCTCAATCAAGTTCAATCTTTTACTTGCTTCTGCTTAATGGACAGAATCTTGCCAGACACCAGCTATAACCTTCTAATTTAGGGGTCTCCAACCTTGGCAATTTTACGACTTGTGGACTTCAACTCCCAGAATTCCTCAGCCAGCAGGAATTCTGGAAGTTGAAGTCTACAAATCGTAAAGTTGCCAAGGTTGGAGACCCCAGTTCTAATTTACTAGTTCTGTCCTGAAAATTCTAGATTCTAGAATGTGGCTTCAACTGAACTTCTTTCATCTCCCCATCCAGTTCTGCATAGTTTCTTGATCAGAGCCTCTCTCTGGGAAAGCTCTGTGTTGCCAAAAGTCTCCCTCACTGCTCCTCCAGGTGCCCTTTCCATCACGTCTACTACGAGCTTTTGCAGGGGTGGTGACCTCAAAGTGCGGTCAAAAGATGATGGTTGCCATGGTGCAATGGAACCTCTCCATTTTCTATCATTGTCGCATCAAAAAGTAGCTGATGCTTTAACCCCACTAATGCAGTCACCTTGACTTTTTTTTTTTTTTTACCATGCCTCAGGGACGCTCCTTGCATTCACCAACAGGCACAATATGAGCAGCTTTGAGTCACAGCTACATTAATTCCTGAATTAAAGCAGTTTCCAGGTATGGTCTAGAATTAATGCAGGGGAACCCAAAGCCCTCCCCACTTGGTTCAGAAATGAACCACTCTATTACCTGTCACTCAAGTCTGTTTCTCTAGGCATGGCTGAGTTTTAAATCCAGAATTCTTTCCACCCCACCCAAAGTTGAATCACACCGGAAATAGGTGGCAGCAAAAAAAAAATCACTATTTTTTTTAACTAATTAGAGCCCCTGGCTGAGTCTTGACCTAGAAGCCAATCCAGCAAGCTTTAGGCAAACCTTAGTAAATAATGTGGGAAGCTCTCTGTACACTTCCTACTCAAGGACTTAATTTCATCTATTTCTAGATTTTAATCCTTTATATTTGAAACAGTTTCCATTTTGCCTGTTTCTTATCCTGTGGACTCCCGCCCCCTTTTATTCTGAATCAAAACAAAAACACATCCTTGGTCATGACAAATAATTACTTTAACCACCAAAGAAATATCAGTATTTGAGAATGGGGAAACTAAAGAAACACAGAAAGGTTTAGCTGTATCTTCCAACCTCCAAGTTCTTCAATGGCCCTCAAAAAGGATGCAAATGACCAGCTGTCTGCAAGGAATACAAATCCTTCCATTCCCCACCATCCAGTTAGAGCTGAAGAAGCTTATTGACATGAGAAGCTAAATGTCTTCAAAGAAAAAACGAAAAAGTTCAGTTGCCTCCTGAAAAATCACCTTTGAGACAACCATGACTTGAGTGACTGAGAATCTCTATAGACTTTTAGAAAGGTGGAAGAAGTACTCTGCTGTTGTTGTTTGGCGCCCCCTTGTGGCTGAAAGTACAGACTATCTTGGAGAAAAATTGCAACTGTAATGAAAAACCGCAACTGTACCCAAGTTCATTCATTCCTAACAAAATCAGCATCAAATTTCTGAATTATACATTGGTTACGTTTCAAATCTATTTTTAAGTGCAGCTGTGTAAGATTTGCAAAACAGACAATGTTAGTTTTGCTGAATCTTTGCTAAGCAGTAGTTATTTTTCAGAATATATATGGACATCCCCCCTTTCATTTTAATTTGTGTTCATTGAGTATTGCTGAGACAATTGTCTCAATTTATTTTTATCCCTTGCCCCCTGCATGATAAATCTTTATTGTATAGATCAGGAGTCTCCAACTTTGGCCACTTTATATGCACTGGCTAAGGAATTCTGGGAGTTGAAGTCCACAAGTCGTAAAGTAGCCAAGGTTGGAGACCACTGGTATAGATTATCTCATTTTAAATAATGATTAAAATATTGCTTAGGCAATTTTGGCCTTTTTCCTACTCATTAGATGACATTGCTCTGCTGTAGTCACATTTGATTTTAAAAGAGGAAACTTCCCATAGCAAGAGGATTGCCCAAAGGAGAAGATCAGAAAAGAATCCCAGTATTCTTACACAAAAGGAAGCAGACAATTTTTTTTTTTTTTTTAAAGCAAAACTAAAAATGTGGGAAAGTATTTAACATTGAGATCTGAAATGGGACAATTGTATCAGAAATACATAAGATGGTTGAACTATTTACATACATACCAAATAAGGCGATCGCTCCCAAATTAACTAAATTATCTATGCCTTTTGAAGAAAATATATGGTAGATACATACACCTGGATTTACTTTTTCTGGAAGGGATTTTGCAGAACTGTGGCAAATAATAGTACCTGATAAATGTACCATTTCCTTTTATGTACACTGAGAGCATATGCACCAAAGACAAATTCCTTGTCTGTCCAATCACACTCAGCCAATAAATATTCTATTCTATTCTATTCTATTCTATTCTGTGGCAAACATTAATAACCAAACTAAGATTTGGGACCTTATTGAATAAAGAAAAATGAAAAATCTCCAGCCCTCGTGTTATACTTTGAAGATTATTCAGATATTAAATATATTTCTTTGCACATCTGATCCTAGGAGAGTAGCCTATACATTGAAGGACTGGAATGTTTTTATTTCAGAAGTCACTGGCTCTGAAATCAAGTAGAACTCAACAATACAATCTGGCAGGTCAAAAGACTGTAAACGTAAGCATTATTGTAGTAGATACCTCAAGTAACTCGAATGGCATTTTTGTCTGCACGATCAACCCATGTTTCACCAATGGCATCAGATTTAAGTACAAGAAGCATGTTGTCATCAGCTCTGAGAGCATCTGTTTACATGAGAAGCCGAGACAGACCTGATACAATCTGAGGCAACAACATTCAAGTAAGATGCTCCCTAAGCAAAAGGATGTGTCTGTGACTGTGTCCACCACCCTTATTTCTGCAGGGCAAATTGTAGCATAATCCATTCAGGATGTCAACAAGTCAGCTCATGATAAAAAGCAGAGTCCTTCCTCCCTGCTGTCACGACCAGGTATGATTCATAGACTTCTGTGGCAGATATTTCTCTGACAAACATCCATTTAGCAGTAATACCTGCTCTGTTACTTCAGAGGGGTGTCTGGTGTTTCAGAATATGGAATAGCTTTTCAGAGACTTCAAAGAATCGGTTTTTCTTCAGATTATTGTACATGCCGAGTTTATTAGCATCATAAAAGGCGATCAGATGTGTAGTTATCTCTTCCCTGATGGCAGCCACCTCAGAAACATCCAGATTATTCATCAGTTCCTTGGTTGCATGAATGAATATGTGTTAAGTCCAGAGAAGCATCTCATGTTGGAGTATTAAAAGTAGTTTCTCATTCCTACTGAAGGTCACTGAAAGTAACCTCAATTCTGAAGTCAAAGAAATCATTCCACGGTGATCTGCAGCCCTTTGAAGATGGGCAGCTGGAGGAGGAGGGCAAGGCTGCTGTGATTCACATGTGCAGACACATACACACTTACATGCTAATAAAGTCATTTATTCTCAGAGTTAAATGCCAACCGAGCAGAGTTATGAAAGTGAATAATTACCTCTCTGTGAACTGGAATTATTTTGAGGTTATGGATCCTGGGTGGTAGAAAATATGCTTTGTAGTCCACCATCTGTGAACTGGACTCACTCCCAATCTAGCTTACCCAGGCAACTGATTGGCAAAATGTGCAGCTGGTGATTAATGCCTCTGTGTACTGTAGAAGATTGCATTGCCACCTTATGTTGAATAAGGCAGTGGGGTGCTTCTCTCTGAAGAGCAATTTATCACCCACCAGTATCAGACAACTTCTACCTGATCTTTTTGGGAAAAAGTTGTTGAGAAAGTGATAGGGAATCAGCTAGAGGATTCTAGAAAATATAAATTGTTTCAATCGCTTCCGTCCAGGGTTCAGGCCCAGAAAGACATCGTTGGAACAGAATTAGTTCCCTGTGGTAGATACCTTCATCAGTTGGTAGAATGTGCTGTTCCTGTCAGATACAAGGTTCTGCTTGTCTTTAAAACAGATGGAATTTCCAGAAATGTTGGTTCCAGGATCAGTTCTAGAAAAGATTGTGCTCCCCTGGAGTAACTCTGCAATATGGAGGTTGTTCTGCTCCTACCATAGGAGGTGGAGGTCATAGCCAGGGAACCCTTTGCCAATTCTGCTGTACACCAAGTATTACTCTACCTGGACCAAAAAGCCTTGGTGATGATGTCCATGGCATTGTTATACAATATGATCACTGCAATGAGCTTTACATGGGGCAAACTTTGAAGATAACCCTGAAACCACAGTGGATACGGATAATGACAAGTGGGTGGTTGTTTTAGCTGTTTTCAGTGCAGAAGGGATTTATTATTCCACTTTATTCTTTATTTTATGAAGATGGCTTTATTAGTCTAAGGATGGATTTTTCTTTTTCAGATTTTAAACTGCGTAAATTTGTTTTGGAAAGCAGTGTAGATATTTTGAAACTAAATAATAAGCATAATTGGACAGGAAGTATTCTCCACTAACCAAACATGTTTTACTCTGCATTTTTAACAGCAGCAGAGTGATGGGTGGCCTGTTTCTACCACACATTCCTTTGGATTTTGAAGTATTTTAATTAATTGTTCCCCTGCATGTTTGGCTCCTTCAGCAGGATCATAGAAAATTGCTTCTCACAGACTACTCCTTAAATGAGCATAGCTGAATCTAAAATGAGAAGGCTGACATTTATTTATCTCTTCTTCGAAGCCACATCCTACCACTTGATTCTGTGCAAGTCTCCACCTCTTCCTGACCCGTTTTGGCATTGCATCATTGGAGTACAACTTCTGGAGTTCTCAGACATTACTCTATAGAAGTGTTGGGATCCGTAGCCCAACATGCCTAAAGCCCACCAGGTTGGAAACGACTAGACCCTCCAAAAGTTTATGTTCTGAAGGAATGAAGACACTAAAAAAAATCATGGCACCTTCTTTCTGTTTGGTCCTAAGGCAGCCCTGGCTAATTTCTTTTCCCAGTTACTTCTGAGAGGTTACTAGGGATGGGTGGACATCTCATCCTCTCGCTTTTTCATGAAGGAAAAGGAATCAGAATGTGTTAAGACTGCTCCCATGACTGGACTTGTCAGGAATGTCCTTCCTCAGAAAAGCCATAGATAGGAAAGTACATGCTTTGCATGCAAAAGAGATCCCGGGTTTCATCAGTTGCATCTCCAGACAAGCAAGGTTGGGAAACTTTCTATTATGAAGAATGTTGCAAGGTGACTGCCAAAGAGTACAGAGACACTGATGAGCCAGACAGATCAATGGTTTGAATCAAGTTAAACAGCATCCTGTATTTCCACTAGAAAGGAGCAAGTTTGAAGTAGCCACCCCTTGTCTCTTCCTTACACAGATTCAAGAGTGGGAAGAAGACTCAGGAAAGTATGGCCTTCCAGCTCCCTTTTAGCAAGGTGAACTTCTTTCTGCTGCAGCTTTTTGGCATTTGGCAGGAGGGAGTGGTGGGATCCTGAGATCTTTATTTATTTATATGCACCGCCCCTCTCCCTAGGGACTCGGGGCGGTGCACAGCCAATAAAACATGAATACAATAAACAATTTAAAACCTATTAAAA
>JAEANM010016722.1:0-13183 GCA_017656035.1 Myanophis thanlyinensis
TTATTTAGATTGCCTTGCCCAGGGATTCTGGGATTTGAAGTCCACAAGTCATAAAAGAGCCACAATTGCCCACCCCGGAGTTAAGGGATGGTATGCTGCTGAATATAAACTTTTTCCATCACATTTCTCTGCTATTTTTGAAAACAGATGCCAGACTAGATGGTATAGAAGAGTCCGAGATCCCGTTTTTAATTATATATATATTTTTCCAAAAGATGCTCTATTTTATAAAAGGATATAATTCAAAGAAGCGTTTTTCTGTGTCTAGGTTGGGATCAGAAAAGTATTTGCCGAGGTTCTCCCATCTCACAAAGTAGCCAAAGTTCAGGCGCTCCAAACCTCTGGAAGAAAAGTTGCCATGGTTGGAGATGGGGTCAATGATTCACCAGCACTGGCCCAGGCTGATGTCGGCATTGCCATTGGGACGGGCACAGATGTCGCCATTGAAGCAGCAGATGTTGTGCTCATTCATGTGAGCTTGCAAAATATAAAGTGGTGATAGGGAGGTAGGGGAGATTCCGAGGACTTTTTGAAAAGTTGGAACCAAAAAAAAAGTCTTTTTTTTTTTTTTTGTACAGAATAATTTGCTGGATGTAGTTGCAACTATCCATTTATCCAGGAAGACAATGAAGAGAATCCGAATAAACCTTATCCTGGCCTTAATATACAATCTCATTGGCATACCTATAGCAGCAGGTAAACTATTCATACTATCTCAATGGATTGGTGGAAAGTAAGTAAGAGATTTCTTATTTCTTTAAAAACTTCAAAATGGGATTGTTTTTTCCTGTTCTTTTAAGAGCTGCCTTGTAACGTTATGTCTATAATCAATTATTTGAAAGCAGAGGAAGGAGACAGAAAAGTGTAAGTGAGGGAAACCCACATCTCAAGAATCTGTTGATTTTGCCAAGTGCTTTAAAAACGAAAATGCACTGTGAAAAAGATTTTGGCTTAATTCATAATATACCCTTCAGCAACCTCACTGTGGTGCTGCCTAAGCAGTTAGGTTTTAATGTCAAAAATATTCTAATTTACACCACTTTTGCTGATCTTGTTCGATGATGATGATGACTAGGACTTTGTGGAATTCAATGCTTCAGGAAAACAACAAATTGGCTGATGTGAATTCCCTCTAATCATGGAATGCCACTTGTGAACTCCAGTTGCACTGAACTGATATTATTCTGAGCATATAAAATAGAAAGCAAACAATAAACTTGTGGGAGAAGAAATACACAAAAGAATAATTCTGTTTTATAGTAAACTCAGCTTTGAGCAGGCAGGTGTAAAAAATGATTTAAGACCAAATTTTGCTTGCACATAACTTTATTCAGCTAATATTCTAAACCTTGTCTATTTTTTGTGTGTCAGGAGTATTTATGCCTTTAGGACTTGTGCTACAGCCATGGATGGGTTCAGCTGCAATGGCTGCATCTTCGATATCCGTATTGCTCTCTTCTCTGCAGCTAAAATGGTAAGTCATCTCCCAGTCCCGAATTAACATGCTCTGCCCAGAGTCATTTAATAAAATGGGTGTATCCATTTCCTAAAACTTTAAATCTAGGCTATTAGCAGTAATAATGGTGGGTGATGCCTTTCTTCTGCCTTTGCTCAGCATTATGCTGGAACTTTCTAAATAAATTTGCTTGAAGAGGACTGGCAACTTCTAAATAGGGGCCACAGCTGCAGTAGTCTGGTTCTAAGAAAAAAAATACTGAGAAATTCCTTCAACTACCGGTAGTTTTCAACTTATAACTACAATTGGAACCGGAATTTCGATCATGTCGTGGTGGCCTTCAATCGAGACATCCGTTTGACCAGACTATGTTTTTAAGCTGTTTCTTAAAATAGTTGTTAAGCGAACCATGCAGTCGTATGTCTAAAGCCATTCTCTTGACTGGGTACTTTTGGCCACAAACTGACCAAAGAAACTGATAAAAAAAAACTTGAGGTCACACACAATGGTGTGACATGATTGCAATCAGTTTTAAATTTGAACTGGTTGCCAAGTGCCTGACCTGTGCTTATGTGACCGTGGCGGTGGGGGGGAGGGGCAACATTTTACGATAAAGAAGTGCTTTGGGAACTGTAAGGCACGCTTCCAAGGCCACCTTAACTCCAAATGCTCATTAAAATGACTGGTCATAAGTTGAAAACTAATTTAACCCCTTGACATGTTGGTGCAAGACAGGATGACATTGGTGATATAATGCAGTTGGTGGCTACTGCATCCACCTTAGTTCATGTTTTTCACAAATTAAATGGTCAGCAATCCAAAATCAAGACATGGACTAATTAACACATCAAGAGCTCTTCTGGCTAGACAAAGCTAGTCCTTATAGTTTCCTCAACTCAACAGTCCCATTTCTTAATAGACTTGTGATTCGCAGCTTACAGGATGTCCTTGACATATAACTACAATTGAGTCCCAAATTTATGTTGTTAAGTGAGATCTTTATTAGGTGAGTTTTGCCCCATTTTACGACCACCCTTGCTACAATTGTTAAGTGGATCACTGCAGTTGTTAAGTTAGTAACGCGGTTGTTAAGTGAGCCTGCCTTCCCCATTGACTTTGCTTGTTAGAAGGTCGCAGAAAGGGATCACATGACGCCAGGACACGCTAACTGACATAAGAACAGGTAGTCCTCGACTTATGACCATAATTGAGCCCAACATTTCAGTTGTTCAGTGAGACAGTGAGACATTTGTTAAGTGAGTTTTGCCCTATTTTGTCACAACTGTTAAGTGAATCGCTGCAGTTGATAAGTTAAGTTGTTAAGTGAATCTTGCTTCCACATTGATCTTGCTTGTCAGAAAGTCACAAAAGGTAAACATAAACATGAACCAGTTGCCAAGCATCTAAATTTTGATCATGGGGATGCTGCAACAGTGTGAAAAATGGTCATAAGTCACATTTTTTCAGTGCTGTTGTAACTTTGCACGGTCACTAAATGAACTATTGTAAGTCGAGAACTAGCTACAGTATATTAATATTTGCTAGACAGCTGTCATATCCAACTTCTATTGGACATGTCTTTGTTTGTGTTTGTTCTATTTCCATAGTTACAAGAAAACAGTCCCGGAAAAATATGAAGCCGAGGCTCAAGGCTGCATGAAGCCACTGGCTTCTTCTCAAGTTAGCGTCCATATTGGGATGGATGATCGGAGACAAAAACCTCCCAAATTAGCCACCTGGGATAATATCAGTCGAGTGTCTCTTTATTCCCTGACTTCCGACATAGCGTCAAGAGACTTGGAGGATGGAGCAGACAAATGGTCACTACTCACCAACAATCACGATGAAGATCAATATATTTAAAGGATATACTTAATCTGATATCGAGCAGCAGGTTTCAAGGATGGGACTAAGAGAGGCTTATAAGGTTTTGTTTCTGGAGCATCCACAGAGAAGTGTATTTGGGGTGCACTCTGGCGCCTGTTCTCACCTGAACGAAGGAGTGTACCTTCATCTGATCCCCATGGCTCCTGGATTAGGATATGGGCTAATTATAATATGTGTAGCAAAGAACAGAGCAGTGTTTGCATATCACTAACAAATGCTGCTATCAGATACTATCAGAAAAATCATATTCTCATAAAGGTCAGAATAAGATTATTGAAATGATCAGGCTGATTGTACTTCGGGGCGGGGCGGTGAGAAGTGAGCATCCTTTTTAGGGTATGCTGTATTTTCATTTTTTGCAATCTCTTTTTACTTGCTTTGTCTTAAAGCAGGCAAAGTAAAAGAGAAAGTTTCAGGCTTATCATGTGAATTTTATAATATTGGATCAACAGCATATGGAAAGCTGTTCTATATATTTTGTTTCCTCTTAATGACGCTGAATCCCAACTTCCATATAAAGGCAAATGTTTCTGAAGTTTCAAAAGCAGAGTATTTTAGGCATGGCGGTTTCCTAAATATTCTAATAAGAATTTATGCTTATCTTTTTTAAATATTGGAATTAGAGCAGTGCCTCAAATGTTGAAAAATAGACTTGGAAGTTTTTTAAAAAAAACCAGTTAAGCAAATTGCAGTAAATAAATCCATCCTTTTTCCTATGTGAAATAAAAAAAAAATCTTGATATACATCATTCAAAAATACAGTTATTTACAATCTTTAATTTGTTTTATAATTCCATCCAATTACTTATTGCACTTCATTCAGTTCCGTTATTATGGATATATAACTGCAGCGTCTTACCTTTAAAAAAATCCACATTTGCCATTTATTTATGAAATTACACACTTTAATTCAAATTACCATCAGAAGTCAGAGAAGGGAGGGATAAATATGTGTAATGAACCTGGCATTAAATCAAGATGGATCAGAAATCTTCATAAAATCATGAAAGCTTTTGTATAATAGCAGATGCTGGGAATGTTGAAACTTGGAATGTGGAAAGGGACAAGTAGTTAAAATCATTGCTTCGCCATGAAAGTCTCTGCTGTATTTAATCAGTTGGAATTTATCTCGAAATTGCCAAACAAAGTTGCCCAGTGTGTAAGACTCAGTGATGGTGAATTGTGGAATTTTATATTCCTGAAATGGAATATTTAATTTCAGTGATTCCATCATCAAGGAATCTCCATAAACAAGGAATAGTGATTGATGTTTCCAAATTCAAATTCAAATATTTATTGTCAATGCACAACATATATGCAGTGAAATTGAATGAGCCTCCATCAGTACAATCGCACACAGCACAGAAACACAGAATACATTCAAACACAGAATACATCTCCAGACTTATATAAACAAATCCCTAACCCCAGAAAATACTGGGGCTAGGCACACGTTACACACACACACACACACACATTCCAACGGTATGTGCATATTGCATGTTGCATTGGCACTGTGAGTCTGTTGTATCAAGTCTAGTTGTGGTGTTATGTGGCATTTAGAAATCTGACGCCCCATGGATAGAAGCTATTTTTCAGCCTATTTGTGTGGCTGGCTATGCCCAATGGTAGAAATATAAAGAAGTGCTGTCCAGGATAAGAGTCATCTCTGAGGATTTTTCTCACTCTGTTGAGACAGTGGGACCTGGTGATCAGTGGGCTTATGGGGCAGCCCATGATTTTTTGTGCTGTGCTCATTACCCTCTGTAGTGCCTTCTTGTCTGCGGTTGTTAAGCCAACGTACCATACAGTGACACAGTATGTGAGGACACTTTCTATTGCTGACTTGTAGAAGGAATTAATCAGCCGCTGTTCCACCTGGTTTTTCTGTAAGACTCTGAGGAAATGGAGTTTCTGTTGGGCCTTCCTGACCACCTGGGATGTGTTACTTTTCCAGGTGAGGTCTTGGCTGAGGTGCACTCCCAGGAATTTGAAGGAGGAAACCCTCTCCACGCTGTCCCCCTTGATGTAGATTTTTATTTTATTTATTTTTTATTTACAAAAAAATTTATATCGCCCCCCTCCCAAGGGACTCGGGGCGGTGCATAGCCATTTAAAAACAAGACACATAGAAAAGTTAAAATATAATTAAAAAGATTAAATCGATGGCCCAGATTATAAGAGTTAAAAATTTAAAAATATTAAAAATTTAGATAATTGAATTAAAATTTTTGCAACCCCATTAAGTGTTAGGCCAGACCAGCTTGCTGAAATAAATGGGTTTTTAATGCACGCCGGAAGGTCCGCAGGTCCACAATGATCCGAATCTCTGGGGGCAGTTCGTTCCATAGGGAGGGTGCAGCCACAGAGAAGGCTCGTACCCTCGGGGCAGTTAGACGGCATCGTCCCGACAGCGAATAGGCCCATAAGTTGTGCAGTGGTACACATATGCAGTAGTAGCCACAGATAATTTACTTCCATTTCTATTTCTCAAAATGCATTTAAAATGAAATAATTTGAAAATAGCAGATTCTAATAGCTGTTAGAAGGACAAACCTCCCTTCTGAGAAAATCAGAGTTTGGAGGAGAAAATTACTTTCATGTGAGAAATTGTTTCCAGAGGGTGAAAGGGTTAGCTTATCTGAGGGACACAAGTTATTTCTCTTCTTGTAGTTAGCCTCTCTCATGTTTAAATATAAGGTAAAACTGTTTCAGATTAGACTGCCAATGTGATGTAGTGGTTAAAATGTTGGACTAAAAGTAGAACTCTATTTCTAGTCTTCTGTCAATCACGGAAGCTCACAGGGTGATTTGAGGGGAGTCTCACTCAGCCCAAATCATCACATAGGGCTGTTGTTATAGAAAAAAGGAGTGCTAGATATATCAGCTTTTAATTCCTAAATGAAAGGCAGTACATAGAGTAAATAGTCATATAGGATACTTAATCTAGACACTTTGTCTGTTGCTTACAAATAAACCTTAATTTCAAGAAACCAATAATTGGTCTCTAGATTTTCCTGCCAGCCTTCACGATGACAAAATGGTGGGTTCTTAGGCAAATATCCATAAGGGTTCTTGATGAGAAATTAAGATCCAGGAAGCTGCCCAGCCTACTGAATGTACTGGCTTCCCTTAGAAGCCATGATGGTACCACATGTGTCATAAAGTAATTTTTGAATAATGTCATTACCTGCATGATATCACTGGATATCGCCTACCTTATGGATACTTGCAATTGGATATTGATTATTGAAACACTCTTACACTGTTTCCATTTCATATGTATTATATGAAATACTTTCCATCCCTTTAGCCATTCACTAACAAACAGGATACAAATTGCTTACCAAAGGACTAATTCAGCTATTGGAAACCAATTGTGGAAAGAAAATGGTATGCCACATTCAAGGGGAAAGCAGAATTTAAGTCTGAATACAGCCTCATTGATCAATCACCCTACTCTAGGATGCTTTGAAATATTTGTTCTTTCCTCCTGAACTTAGTTTTACTATCATTAACTGCTCCAAGAAGAATAGCCACTATTCACAGTAAATATACAGAGTGCTTCAACTACCTAACTCTGCTCCATTATTATCATCATTCCAACCTGCAAAGCAATGTTTCTCCCTTTATCTTCATTAATTGCTGCAGGGAAACAAAATAATATCTACCAACTACTACAGCAGTCAGTATTCTGGATGCTTAGAAACAGTAATGGGCTAACTTTTCCCTTAGAGTCCGAGTAGGTATTTTTCAGATCACTTTAAACCAACCTTTTTATTACTCCATTTAAACACTCTACTTTATTCACTAGCGAAGTGATTACCGTAGACAAGAAAACAAATCTTAATCACTTCTTATGGGAAGAAAGCAACATTATGCTTCTCTAGTCTTGGTAGATTAAAGACAAAAAAACCCTGAAACTGAAAATATTCGTTTTCCATCAGGTTTTGGACCTAGATTTGGTACCAAAACAGTATTTTTTGCCTGGAAGATAACCTCTGCAAGAAGAGACAGGGGACCTGCAACTCTTTTAATAACTTGATTTTAATTTCTGCATAAGATGGATGGCCAATACATTTTACAAATAAATAAAAGAAAAATTCGTTGAATTGTGACATCAAGGTTTATCACTTTTTTCTCATGTTAAACTTACTACCTCATGTTTAGGGCTTTCCCCCCATCTAATTCTGACACAATTGTTTTCCCTTGATTTATGTCTTGTGTCTAATTACTTGAAGTTTTAAAAAAATATTAAAATATCCACCCCCACTACCCCAAGATCTTCATGGATCCAGAGGAAATTACATTGCACTTTACAGGTGAAACTCAAAAAATTAGAATATTGTGCAAAAGTTCATTTATTTCAGTAATGCAACTTAAAAGGTGAAACTAATATATGTGATAGACTCATTACTAGCAAAGCAAGATAGTTCAAGCTGTGATTTGTTATAATTGAGATGATTATGGTGTACGGCTCATGAAAACCCCAAATCCACAATCTCAGAAAATTAAAATATTACATGCAATCAATAAAACAAGGGTTGTACATAGAACAATATCGGACCTCTGAAAAGTATAAGTACGCATATGTACTCAGTATTTGGTTTGGGCCCCTTTTGCAGCAATTACTGCCCCAAAGCGGCATGGCATGGAAGCTATCAGCCTGTGGCACTGCTGAAGTGTTATGGAAGACCAGGATGCTTCAATAGCGATCTTCAGCTCTTCTGCATTGTTCGGTCTCATGTCTCTCATCTTTCTCTTGGCAATGCCCCATAGATTCTCTATGGGGTTCAGGCCAGGGGAGTTTGCTGGCCAATCAAGCATAGTAACCCCATGGTCATTGAACCAGGTTTTGGTGCTTTTGGCAGCGTGGACAGGTGGCAAGTCCTGCTGGAAAATGAAGTCATCATCCCCATAAAGCTCGTCTGCAGAAAGAAGCATGAAATTCTCCAAAATCTCCAGGTAGATGGCTGCATTGACCCTGGACTTAATGAAACACAGTGGACCAACACCAGAAGATGACATGGCTCCCCAAATCAACACAGAGTGTGGAAACTTCACAGTGGACTTCAAGCATCTTGCAGTGTGTACCTCTTCATTCTTCCTCCAGACTCTGGGTCCTTGGTTTCCAAACGAGATGCACAAGTTGCTCTCATCAGAAAAGAGGACTTTAGACCACTGAGCAACAGACCAGTTCTTTTTTTCTCTAGCCCAGGTAAGACACTTCTGACGTTGTTTGTTGTTCGGCTTGACAAGAGGAATACGATATTTGAAGCCCATATCCAGGATCCGTCTGTGTGTGGTGGCTCTTGATGCACTGACTCCAGCTTCAGTCCACTCCTTGTGAAAGTCCCCAACACTTTTGAATATATATATTAGTTTCACCTTTTAATTTATTTCATTACTGAAATAAATGAACTTTTGCATGATGTTCTAATTTTTTGAGTTTCACCTGTACACTATGCCTGTACTTGTATCTTATACTGACTATTATCCTTTTTATTGCTAATTGTATTATATTCATGGCTCCTGCCCTATGGAACAGGATTCTTCCTGTGGTGCTTATAATCCTGACCCTGTTATGTTTTTTTTTAGAAAACTTTAAAACTTGATTCTTCCAACAGGACTTGGATCAGGATGTTTTGTGAATGTGCAAGGGTAATGTGGTATTTTAATCCTCTTTGCATTTTCCTGGTAAGGTGGTTTTGTTATTTATTTTTTAAAATTACTTGATCTTAAACTTTTGTACATCACGTTGCGTTGCTTGCAATTTTGCATATGATAAAAAAACCATAATAATAATACTTTTAAATAATACTATCGCCTTGCTTGATGTTGTGCTTAACTATAAGAACAAACAATATAAACTACTACAAAGAATTACTATTACAAGATAGTCTGCCTTTTGGTAATGAAATAAAATTCAAAGTTAGACTGGTAACACTGTTGCTGTGCTTTCTCTAGGGAACAGTATTCCCATCCCTGAATCTGGATGACCCCCAACTCCACTGGCTTTTCAGAAAGCCATAAAATCAAGCTTTTCCCTCAGGCATTTGGGTTGTTAGCACAACCAGATATCCTGCATATGCATTTGAGTTTGGGAGTTGTCTATGAAATTGTGCTAATTATGTTGGCTTTTGATTATATTTTAATTGTTTTATATTGGTTTGGGTTGTTAGACATCCTGAGTTGCTAATATGGTATAAGGACAAACACAGACTAAACAACAAACAAACAAGCCCATATTTAAATTATAACATTAAGAATCCTATTTGGCTAGAAAACTTTTAGATATGGAAAAATAGAAATATCAAGAAAGCAAATATAGAGTAACCACCCTCTAACTTGGTTATTCACTTTTTTTGAATCTAGAATATATCAAGCAGCCAATTTCTTTCCTTTACAACTTTTTAAAAAAGTGATCCATCTTTTCTCAGATTTCTGTTTCTGGTTTCTATATCCCCAATTACCCTCTTGATCTCACTGGTCTAAATTGTAATTTTTACAAAAATCACAATTAACCTTTCTAAATTGCAGTTTTAGTGCAACAAGATCATAAAGGCTTTATTAATCAGTGTCCTAGTATCTAGTACAGTATGGTATCTAAGACTGTGAGCGTTATTACTGGGACATTCAGGCTTAAACATATAAGCCCAGGTCTGTCTCATTCTGTTCATTTCCATATCAATGTAAAACACACCCTCAAGAGACATTCAGATCTTGAGACTTCAGTATCAAATAGAAAGCCTCCTTCCATTTATTGTAGACTTTCAATTGTTCTCTTACAGTACTCTGAAGCCTGAGGGACGGTTTTTACCTCTCTCACTACGAAGCCTTAAGGGCTGTTATTATAGCGGTGGTTTCAAGGCCTACATTCTGCTCAGGGAAATATTTATTTATTTGCATGATTTATAGGATGCTCAGTCCCCAAAAGCTCTAAACAGCTGACAAAGAGAAAATTAAAAGGAAAAAAAACACCCAGCACATTCCCCAAATGCTAAGAATAGCCATTGACATTCTGAGGGAAATATTCCTATCAGAACCAATCAATTGGAGCCTTGTCATGCAACTACCAAAGCTCTCCAGAACAATTTCCAGATATTGGAAGCTTTCTTGGATATCAACAAAGTTGATGCTGACTTGATTTCAGATGGAGTACTGTTCCCAGGGAGCTACAAAAAAAGGTCATTTTGTGGTCTCTGGTTATGAATTCCTTAAGAATGAGTCTCAAAATATGCTTTTTGCATAGGCAGTAACCACTGGGAGAAGATTTTCTCATGGATAGTCAGGTGCTGAGTGAAATATTCTAGTTCCAATTTTGCTTTTTTTGATATTATCGATATAAGACTGTTCAATTCTCTGAGTTTTTTAAATCTTCGACACATTGTCAAACTTTTCTACCATATTCCTTTTTCTAGACATATTTTCTATATAAAAACCTATACTTTTCATAAGAGTAAGAGTAAGTAATTTAGTAAGTAACTGACTAAATGTTATATACCTTACGAAAGGCAAAAAGATCTGAATATTTTAAAGATTATATCAAACAGTCTTTGAAACATTAAAAAGATTAGACATTCATTGTCAAAATTGATTATATTAAAACTCTCTATGATAGTTACTATTTCCTCAAAATTCATTTGTTATGAACAGTTGGGAAAAAATAAATAGAATTCTCTTTTTTAAAGGGTGGGTGAGGAATAAGAGGTCTGAATGCATTGCGAAGTTGTCAGAGAAGTTTTCTCTGAATCAGATTGAAACCATAACCACAGAACAGCTATGGGCATCTTCAAAGACATATGCTTTATCCAGCAGGAGAAATGTATAACCTAGCCAATTAACAACTCTGCCAGCCATGGATTCTATGGCTCAGCCTCAGAGAAGCTAAATCTTACATGGTTTGACAGTTGATGAATACATGAATTGACAGAACTTCCTGGTGATATAGTCCCCGGGTTCCAAAAGCTGCTAATTCAGCCTTTAATTCTAGGAAGCAAAGACTAAAATTGAATGACAGAAAATCATCCTCTACTTCTACCTTTTTTAGAACCTCTATGGTGGATACAATTCCTTCGCTCTCTAGCCTCTTTATTTTCCTTTCTTGAAAGCATGGGGATAACTTTTCTGCACTAATAGATCAATAGATGCATAAAAAAAGTTAAAAGGTGTCTCATTTTTCTGAGAATTGGATTAGTTTAGGGAACAAAAAGTTCAAGATTATCTGAGCATTTTAATTGTGGAAGATCTTGAATAACTTTTTCAGTTGAACTTATACGGATAGTTCTGTGAAGAATCATTTACCTCAGTTTTGCATATTTTTGCCACTGATTATTCTTGGAACTCCATGTGGATTATACTGAACCATACTTAGTTTGTCCTGAGTGAACCATAAATAAATAAAAAATATGATACTAATTTCTCAAATACAATAATATAAAATTCAATATTCCAATGTGAAAACTACCCCTCCCAAGTTCAAAAAATTAGTTAAAGGGATAGTATTAATACAAGTATGCCATTAAATGATCAAGTCTGATTTGGGCCACCCTGTCCTATATATACCTCACAGATTTTGGCATTATCCATCAGAAGTTCTTACCTCACAAATTTCATAGGCACACCCTGCCCTGCTCAAAATAGTCTCTAAAGGGCAAACCAACACAGAGTGCTTACTAGATGCACAAATGATCACGCTCAAATTATCCTACTTCAAGAACATTATGAGAGGAGCTAGCTTTCCAGAAAAGGCTCTAATACTGAGAAAGGTGGAAGGAAAGAGAAGAAAATGACCAGCAATAGGATGAGACTCAGTTACAGTAATAATGAGTCCACAATTGGAAAACCTGAAAGACCAACTTAGAGATATAGAATGTTATGGAGGAAAATCTATCCATATGGTTGCTGGGAGTCGAAAATGACTAGATGACACATAATCAATTAAAAGAGATCTTCATAAACTGTCAGTGATTACAACATCATTTCTATAGGTAGTTTCCATCTATTTAAACTCAGAGACATAGTCTAGAAATGAAGGGATATAGTGAATCTTCCCAAGTTTAGCCATCTTGTCAAGACCAAAACTAATATAAAGTCATTTAGGAAGTCCCAAACCACCAACATCCAGGAATCTCCTTTTCCAGAAATTTTTATTAGGTTATAAAATAAGATACAAAATACAAAAGAAAACAGGAAGATGGTGAGGGGAAAGGGAGCAAGTGAGGAGGGGCTGGGGAAAAGAAAGGAAAAAAATGTTGACTTTCAACTTCCTCTGCTGCAGTAAAATAAAGCATCAACAACAAACCACAACGTTTTGCTTTTCCATAGTAATATAAACTAGCCATTTCTATAAACACATATCAGTCTAATTGGTAAAACGCAAAATCAAAGTTTTTTCCACCTAAAGCACAAAGCTCAGAAGCAGTCTCCATGTGGCAGCAAAGGTACTTATATATTTTTCTTTAATCAAAACAGTCAATTTAGCCATTTCTTTCAATTGTCAGGGTTCCAAGTAACATTAAAACTCTAAGGTAGGTATATTTCTCAAGGCATAATTTTATTTGAGACATCATATTGGTACATCTGGAGAAAACCTGAATCTGAATTCCTGAATTTCTCCCACCCAAATTAAAACTACAGTTTCTTCTGCCAAGGTGTCACATGCAGCTTTCTTCTCAAGTCTCATCAATGTGAATCACGGGTCACCTGTAGATAAAATGTCCTTGGTTCTCCTCTCAAGTCTTAGATCAAATCATATTAGGTAACGAAGACAAATTTATAACAAGGACATATAATTATTTATTAGAGGTAGATTTAGAGGAAGATATAGTCAAAGGAGTG
>JAEANM010016723.1:0-13183 GCA_017656035.1 Myanophis thanlyinensis
AAGAAAGGGACGGGAAGGGAAAGGAAGGGAAGGAAAAGGAGGTGGGAGAAGGAAGGGAAGGAAAACTAAAAACACTATACTGAAAAAATGACCTTAGCTTGATTTATATCGAAATTTACAATGATCAGATTCTTCATTCCATATTATGTGAAGAGATCATTCTGTTTAAAGATGCGATTTAATTTTGGTTGCCTTGCACTAATAAAGGACTAATAATAATACTATTATTACTAACACCAGCTACTACTACTTGTGGACCGGCATAAGAATCAAATGGGAAAATCTGCCATGCTGGTCCCTATTTATTTATTTTTACCTTTTATGTGATGCCCTCCAACACGTAAACGCGCTAACCGTTGTAAATTATCAAGTTGATTCCAAACGGCGGAGTGGGATTACTCAGCCTTATAATGACTTGCATAATAACCACCAACCTCAATGAAAATTTCAAGAGCAGCCTCTTCAGGTCCCCCGAATTTCATAGATAATAATTTGACCATTGATTTATGGCAGGGAAGGGAATTCTCCTCACAGATCACATTGAAGTGGCATTAACAGTAATAATGTTAACATCATTTAAAATGATCATAAAATAATGCGTTCCCTGTTCACTTTATTACGGAGCTAGTCTCCAGCTGCCCTGATGGACGCATTAAATAAAACCAGGGTAATAAATCACTGTAGTCAGTCCCTGGTGGTGATTCCTCCCCTCAACCTCCTACTTTAGGATGAGTTGCTCATACCTAATTTATGGAAACTTCTGGGTTCAAATTTTTTTTTTTTTAAATTAATTTTTAACAAAGCATAAAATGCAAAAATATAAAGGAAGAGGGAAGGTAAAATAGGGAAGGAAAAGGGGAAGAGAGAAAAGTGTAGAGAAGAAAGCATTGACTTCCGACTTCTTTGGGTGCAGTTGTTAGTTGCGAAGTTGTGTCTGACCTATCACGACCCCATGGACAATGTTCCTCCAGGCCTTCCTGTCCTTTACAATCCCCAGGAGTCCATTTAAGCTCAGGCCGACTGCTTCAGTGACTCCATCCAGCCCCCTCATTCTCTGCCTTCATCCCCTTCTTCTTTGGCCCTCCATCGTTCCCATCATTGGGCTCTTTCTTCTCCAGGGAGTCCTTCCTTCTCCTTAGGTGGCCAAAGGATTTGAGTTTCCTCTTCAGGATCTGGCCTTCTAAAGAGCGGTGAGGGATGATCTCCTCTAGGACTGACCGGTTTAATCTCCTTGCAGTCCAAGGGACTCGCGGGAGTCTTTTCCAGCTCTATAATTCGAAGGTCTCCATTCTTTGACGCTCAACCTTCCTTATGGTCCAACTTTCACAGCCTTGGGTGCAGTAGAATAATATAATAACGTGAAACCTCAATTTTCTGACTTTTATATAATAGTACATACTAGCCATTTCTATAACACCAAACCTATCTAATCGGCAACCCCCCCCCCAATCAAAGTTTCACTCCCCCCTCACTTTTTGTCAAGCACAAAGTCCAAACACGGTTTCCAAGCAGAAACAAAATTAATTGTATTCTTTTCTTTAATCAAAGCAGTCAATTTAGCCACGTCTGCTAAATTTGTGGAAAGGTCTAAATCTCAGCTCATTTGCAAACATTTGCCGGCGTGCAAACGACTTTTTCAACAAACTTTTCAGACTCCAAAAACTCTGGAGTCTGAATTGTTGTAATTGTAACTTTCTTCTGGGGAAATAGCGCACTGGTGGGTATTATCAGTGGCTAACAGGGCTTCCTATCTTCCACCCCTTTCCACATTATTTCTTTCTCATGTCCAATCAGGACTTCGGAGAATTGTCAATAAACACTGACAAATCTAGCAAGACTTATTATCTTTTCATTCAGCTCCATCGATAATTCTGTCTGGGTTCAAGAAGGGAAACCTACTTCTGATTTAAGGAATCAGTTATAAAAAGCGATCAAAACTCTTTTGACGGGTGCCAGAGTCAGATTTATTTATTTATTTATTTATTTATACAAATTTTTATACTGCCCCCCCCCTTCCAGGGGACTCGGGGCGGTGTACAGCCATTTAAAACAAGACACATAGAAAAGGTAAAATATAATTAAAAAGATTAAATCGATGGCCCAGATTATAAGAGTTAAAAATTTTTAAAAATTAAAAATTTAGATAATTGAATTAAAAATTTTGCAACCCTGTTAAGTGTTAGGCCAGACATAATAAATGGGTTTTTAAGGCGCGCCAGAATGTCTGCAGGTCCGCAATGGTCCGAGGGGCAGTTCGTTCCATAGGGAGGGCGCAGCCACAGAGAAGACTCAGACCCTCAGGGCTGTCAGACGGCATCGTCCCGATAGTGGAACCCCGAGGAGGCCTGCCCTGTGGGAGCGCACCGGTCGGCTGGAGGCTGACGGTGGCAACAGGCGGTCCCGTAAGTACCCAGGTCCCAAGCCATGCAGTGCTTTAAAGGTAAGCACCAACACCTTGAATCGCACCCGAAAGGCCACAGGAAGCCAGTGCAGCTTGCGAAAGAGAGGTGTAACATGGGATCTCCGAGGAGCTCCCGCGATTACCCGCGCGGCCACATTCTGCACCAACTGCAGCCTCCAGATGCTCTTCAAGGGAAGCCCCATGTAGAGAGCATTGGTGTAGTCAAGATGGGAGGTCACAAGGGCAGAAGTGACTGTACGACTGTACAATTGCAGGCAAACTCTGCCCACAGCCTGGGGTTCAATCCTGATGGGTCTCAAGGTTGATTTAGCTTTCCATCTTTCTGTCAATAAATTGAGGATCCAGATTGTTGGAGGCAGTAAGCTGACATTATAAACCACCTAATACAGTACATAACTTTAAATGCTAAATGCTATTGAAGCCCTGGGAAAACATTTTATCACTAAAATGGGAAGGCAAGATTTTATCTATCCCACTGCTCATTCTACATATTCTCTCCCCCCCCCCCATCTTTTAGCTATAGCTGATAATTTGAATTTTTAGAGTGTTTTGTTCTTATTATATGCATGTCTGGTATAGTTTTAGCCTTTTTGAACATCGTAAGCTGCCCAGAATCACCTCATGATGAGATGAATGGCAAACAAAGCACTTGAAGGCAGGACAAGAAACAATGGATGGAAATTAATCAAGGAGAGAAGCAACCTGGAATTAAGGAGAAACTTACTAACAGTGAAGACAATTAACCAGTGGAACAGCTTGCCACCAGAAGTTGTGGGTGCTCCATCACTGGGGGTTTTTAAGGAAAGACTGGCTAGCAATTTGTCTGAATGGTATAGGATCAGTGGTGGCAAACTTTTTACTTATCGAGTGTCGAAAAATACGTGCTTTGCGCGTGCCATCCGCATTTGCGTGCAGTTCCACCACGTGCGCTGCATGTGCAACCGCGCCATCTGCACATGCATGCAGCTGTTGCATGTGCAATGAATGCACATTGCACACAGGCATCCACGCACAGGTAAGCAATCGTGTGTGCATGTGCAGGAAAGCTCCAAAGACCAGCTGAATTTCCTGCTGCAATTGTGCGCATGCACAGTGGATGCCCGAAAACCAGCTGGGTCTCTGCAATCGTGCATGCGTGCATGCACAATCGCATGTGCATGCTCAGCTGGAGGTAAGTTGGCCTACAGCCCATCTTCCCAGCAAGATGGTGCTGTGTGCCACCTGTGGCACCTGTGCCATAGGTTCACCATCACTGGTATAGGTTCTGCTTGAGTGGTGGGTTGGACTAGAAGACCTCAAAGGTCCCTTCCAGTTCTAATCTGATTGAATAAAGAAGTACCATTGGTTCTTGCTCAGGTTTCCTAATCCACCACCTGAGTCCAGAGATATTAGTTAGAAAATAAAGATAAAATTGGATCATTTGGTTGTGGCTGGCCATACGTATTTCAAAATGAAACATATCCTCTCTATCACTTGAAATCGTTTCTTGTCATTCTTTAAGGTCCCAAGTAGGCTGTAAGATACTGCTAAGTAAGTAAGTAAGTGAGTGAGTGAGTAAGTAAGTAAGTAAGTGAGTGAGTGAGTAAGCTCACTCACGACAAGCAGGCACTTTTCAATCTTTACCGGACTTTTCACGGATTACCTCTTCTTCCTTTTGTCGACTTTTTGTGTCTCTTCTGATAGGCGGCTGAAGCGAAGGAGAGGTTGAGGATCCCTGTCCATCACAGGCGGGCTATCTTACCCTCTTCTGCAAGCGTCAGGTCCATTTTTCTCTTTCTTTCTTTTTCTTTTTTTTTAACCATGGACCAAGGCAACAAAAGACTTGCCTTCTTTATGGCTTTCAATTATCCCTGAAGCGTTCCATTCTTTCCGTGCTTTGGCCTTTTCTGGCTTTCTTTCCCCAATATTTTCTCTCGGTGGATAAAACTCCTTTGTGATGACACAACCATCGTCTATTGCCTCGCATGGCCTTTTAAACCCGGCGCTCGGAAAACAAGTTTCCCAGGCAGCCACAATGGTTTTCTAAATCGCCCCGCAAACCAGGTTACAAATGGGTTTGAAATTTACAGCCCCGGAAAGCTGTTTCGATGGAAGCTGTTTCTTTGTTTGTTTGCCCTCACATTTTATGCCCAGAAGGAAACACAATTTAAGCGACCAATGCTATGTCACCCAGTGACTCCGTTCCATTGTAGTAGATTTTCATGGGTACAGGTATGTAGGTCTAGGTCTGTTTGGGTCTTTTCCCGTGTAAGATTGATAGTATCTTGGCAACGTTTCGGCGAGGTCCCACTCGCCATCTTCAGGCTGGTGCCTTCTGCTTCAAGCCAGAGCAAGAAGTGTGTGACCGGAGCTGTTGTCTCTCCATAAATACTGGTGGGAGGGCATGGTGTGCTGGGCTGGTTGGCTACGTTATTATTTCTTGATTGGTTGATGGAGTTGATGTTGGTATAATGGGCTGTGTGATGGCCTTGTGAGTTTTGTTGTGGAGATATCCTGGATCTTGTGTTGTAATCTCCTGTGTCATTTGTTGTGTTGTGATCTCTTTTCCATTAGCCTCCTGTGTTGTAACGGCTTGGGTAATGGGTTGTGTGATGGCCTTGCAAGTTCTTTTGTAGTGATATCCTGGGTCCTGCATTGTAATCTCCTGTGTCATTTGTTGTGTTGTGATCTCTTTTCCATTAGCCTCCTGTGTTATAATGGCTTGAGTAATGGGTTGTGTGATGACCTTGTGAGTTCTATTGCTGTGTATCCTGGGTCTTGTGCTGTGATCTCCTGGGTCCATGGTGCAAGTCCAGATCTGCTTTTGCAACCGCACAATTCACTTAACAGCTGCTGTGATTCATATAACAACCAAGGCAAAACAGGATGCAAAAATTGTACACAACTCACTTTTCAACTGCTTTGCTTGATACCCTTTTCAACGTAAGTTGAGGACTTCCTGTAAGGTGGTTTTTTTAATTATTAAAAATAACCTTCTTCTACATGTTGTGATCTGTCAGCCATGGGCCCCTCCAGCAAGCAGCCGAATCAGAGGAGGTATGGGAGTCAGGGTCAGCAGCAAGACCATCTGAGAGCTCAAAGAGGGAAGGGGGAATGGAGCTGTCAGATAGAGAGACAGAGATGGAGCCTGGGTGGTCCATCAACCCTCAGATGGAGAGTCAACAGCCCCCAGGTCTGGAAATGGCTGATGAGGAAGAGGAGGAACATCTGGGTCCAGTACCTGATGCACAGATGCGCAGAAGGCAGAGAAGAGGAGAGCAGTGGAAATCTATGGGCCGGTCCTTGGGATGAAACAGCCATTGTTACTAGAGAAGCCCCACCCTAGCTCTGGGAATAAAAGGCAGGGGGTGGATATGAATAGATGTGGCAGACAACTATTCATCTTCTGGTCAGATGGACTTGTTAGCCTGCGTTGAAAGAGAAACTGTTTGCTGGGGGCTGCTGGAACGCCTAATAAAGGCATCTTTTACTTCAGGGGGTTTGTCGTGTTTGAGGACCTGGGTCAGAACAGTTGGACTAGAAGACCTCCAAGATCTCTTCCAACTCTGTTATTCTGGAAGGGACCGTGGAGGTCTTCTAGTCCAACCCCCTGCTTAAACAGGAGAGCCTATTCCATGGTGACGTGGTGCAAAGTGGTTAGAATGCAGCTTTCATGCCTAATGTGGGACTAGAACTCACCGCCTCCTGGTGAATGGCCAAAGAGGCAGGACTTGAATTCCCAGTCTCCCATTTTCTGGTGTTTTTAATCTCTCAAAACCAAATTGTTCTTTTATATATCAATTCCCTGATTTAAACCCTTCAGAGAACTGAAATCCATGCAACCTAAACTGGCCAAGGGATATTTCCCAATTTTACTCGTATGTTCTCCTCTCCTTGTCTTGCGTAGGCGTGAAGAACCCTTCAGCCCTGAGGAACAGGGGTTGATTGAATTTTGAAATAAATCATAATCAGTTTTGATAAATCTAGAATTCTAGAGGTTTCCCTCCACAATGCAATACCCATTGATACCCATGAATTACAGCAGGTCAAATGTTTTAAATACTTGGGCTTAGTATCTCGGGCCTCCAGGAAATTAACAGCCCACATAAATTATGCCCCTTCCACTATCCAAAAGAGCGCAAAAGCAATAACTGAATTTTATAACCAACAAGGGACAAATTACATGCCAGCAGCGATCAAACTGTTTGTGGCTTAAAAGGGTTGCCCAATTATTCTATGGAATACAATGTGGCCCCTGTACAAACAGGGAGAATTGCCTCTATGTACAAACAGCCATAGAACTGAATTTCCTTAGGGCTTTATTCAGAATAATAGAATAACAAAGGGATATTGAAGATCTTCTAGTCCAGTGGTGGTGAAACTTTTACTTACCGAGTGCCGAAAAGTACACGTTTTGTGTGTGCCATCCACACTTGCATGTGACTCCTCCACGAGGCTGCATGTGCAACCACACCATCTGTGCATGCATGCAGCTTTTGCATGTACAGTGCATACGCGCTGCGCGCAGGCACTCATGCACATATGAGCAATCGTGTGCGCATGCACAGGAGAGCTCCGAAGACCAGCTGGATTTCCTGCTGCAATCGCTTGTGCATGCACAGCGGAAGCCCAAAGACCAGCTGGGTCTCTGCAGTTGTGCATACGTGCAGGCGCAATTGCATGTGCATGCTCAGCTGGAGGTAAGTTGGCTGACACTTTGTGTGCCCAGCAAGATGGCTCTGGGTGCCACCTGTGCCACCCGTGCCATAGGTTCGCCATCACGGTTCTAGTCCAACCCTCTGATGGATCACACGCTTAGAAACAGTACACCAACCCCATTGTGGAAGGGACTGATAACCTAGAAAATTGTCATTGTATAATGTGTCTGTTTGAAATGGAGGAAATGTCTCCAGAACTGAATAGGACACGTAAGCTCAAACAAGCTCTAGGAGAAAAGGGACATGTAGACTAAACCAAGGTATAACTCCATAAAAGGTAATAGTTTGGGGAAATTTTTACTTCCCTATTTCTGGTATTCCATTGTATAAAAGATCATGTTTTACTGTTGTGCAGGGTTTTGGCTCTTTTATGGATGGGACCCTTCAGCTGAAATGCTTCGATAAAAGTTTCCAAGAAAGACCATCACTCATGTCTGGCTCTCATTGGGTTGCTTCTCTCCTTGGTTAGTTGCCATCCATTGCTTCTTAGAGAGAGCTTCCAACCTCAGTTAAAAGGCCCAACGCCAAGACAAACCCAATGGAAGCTTCTGTGATGCCTACAATCAGGAGGTCTAGGCGTTCTGATTATTTGAAGGCAATGTTCTTCCATCCCAGACCCACATTTAGCTCCTGTCCTTCCTCAAGGCTACCCATCATCACCATTGATGTGACCTACACTTGATATGACCTACACCTGACCCACACTTGACTCATCACAAGAGCCTCACTTGATGCAACATACACCTGACCCATCACTAGACCCATCGCAAGACCTGGCATGACCCTCACCTGATGTTGTCAGTGTATTTGATTCATAGACTGAAAGAGGCATGGTAACACGGTCAGCCAATGGGAATGGATTGGTGACTCAGACCAGATAGGAACCTGCATTAGCTCTGCAGCTCTGAAACAGAAACTGAAACAAGTCTGTGCAGGCTGAGCTCTGAACTGAAATTGAAACTCTTGACTCCCCTCCTCTGCTTGTGTTTTGCCTGTATTTACTACCACATTAGAAAAAAAAACTGCTTTTGGTGTTGTATATTTACTTCATGCATTATACTATATATAAAGAGAAGTTATTGGAGCCTGCTGAGTTCATTTGTGTGGGCTTCTGAATGTGATTGCTACTGCAAACTCTGACAGATGTGACCTCCCCATCACAAGACCTACGGGCCACACAAAGCCCTTATCAGCAGAAGAATGACGACAGTGACGTCCCTTAAACTCCACTGAAGATGTTACCTAGCCTGGTAGCGAAACGTTCGGAAACACAAGCCACAAGCTCGGAGAATGAACCTCCACCCTCAAACTAAAATCTGTCATCTCTTCCCTTTCTTCACCTTCTATTTGCCAGGAAAAACAAATGGTTGACCCTCTTTTTATAGTTCAACATCCTGGGGAAGGGGGCTAATAAAATCCTAGAGAAGAATCACTTCCCCCTGGCAACAAATGATTAGCTGTGATCGGAGAAAGGGCTTATACTGATGTCTGTAACCACAGCAGCATCCATAATGTGGCCCATGTTGCAATCATTGGAAACACTTCCACTTGAACACCACGCTGCATAATGTGCCTTGCTCAGGAACATTGCCATGGAAACAGTCCATTAAAAATGAATTCTCTCTCCCTTTCTCCCGTTTTCCTGTGAACGAGTGACTTTTTAATGGCCATTTACGGCTTCGCTTTGCCAGAGCAAATTCAAGTTGAACCGTATTTAATTCTCTTGTAATTTGAGATGGCGAAGTTCCCTTCCCAGACTCTTTGCGTCTCCCCTCGTGCCAAGACGGCAACCACACAATCAAAAGATCCAGACCTTTTTAAATTCATGAACGGCCACAGGTGAAATCAATAAAGTCAAACATAGTTTTGATTGAATCATTGTGGCAGCATCTTCACTTTGAATAATTATGGCTTGGATTGAATAATTATGGCAGCATCTTCACTTTGATTGAATAATTACAGCTTGGATTGAATCATTGTGGCAGCATCTTCACTTTGAATAATTACAGTTTAGATTGAATAATTGTGGCAGCATCTTAACTTTGATTGAATAATTACAGTTTGGATTGAATAATTGTGGCAGCATCTTAACCTTGATTGAATAATTACGGCTTGGATTGAATAATGGTGGCAGCATCTTCATTGATTGAATAATTACAGCTTGGATTGAATAATTGTGGCAGCATCTTAACTGTGAATAATTATAGCTTGGATTGAATCATTGTGGTGGATCTTAACCTTGGCTGAATAATTGCACCTTGGATTGAATAATTGTGGGAGCATCTTAACCTTGATTGAATAATTATGGCTTGGATTGAATAATTGTGGCAGCATCTTAACCTTGATTGAATAATTATGGCTTGGATTGAATAATTGTGGCAACATCTTAACTTTGATTGAATAATTATGGCTTGGACCAAATTATTGTGCCAGCATCTTAACTTGGTTTGCACACATAGCTGCACCTAAACAGAGTTAACGTCTAATTTTGAAAATGCCAAGAGAAAGGAATTGTCCAGTCCCATTTCTTTCTTTAAAAAAAATAATTTTATTGATTTATAGAGTATTATAAAACACAAAAGTAAATAGAAGAGCATTGAGAGCATAAGGGAAAGGAGGAAGTAAGATAGGGAGAAAAAGAAAAGAAAAGGAACAATTGACTTCCGACTCCCTGTTACAGTAAAATAAGGCATTAACATCAAATTACGACTTTTTGCTTTTCTGTAGTAGACTATTACTATGGTAATCCCGTTTCAAGCCCTCCAAGGTAATCCTGATCAGAACCTCTGATGAAAATGAATTCTCCATCTTCCAATAACATAAAGGTGCTTTTTTAAAAAAAAAAATCCCCAAGAGGCAACTGGACTTTCTGGTTTTTCTTTGAAGACATTTTGCTTTGCATCCAAGAAGCTTCTTCAGTTCTGCCTGGATGGTGGGGAATGGAATTCAATTTCTTTTTACTGCCGGTTCTGTGGGCGTGGCTTGTTGGGCGTGGCTGGGGGGGTCATGTGACTGGGTGGGCAGGGCAATAAAGATGAGGCTGGAAACAACCCCAGGATGTTTTTTTCCTACCTTCCTTACAGGATTAACCCTGCGAAGTGGGAAAAAACACAAAAGGAGATTTCTTCTAACAATCGGTTCTCCAAACTGCTTAGAAAATTTATTGGGAAACCAGTTTGAGCAGGTTGAATTTCACCTCTGCAAATGCACCTTTGGGATACCCATGACCTGGATGATTGAGAGTGCCCATAGACATCTCCCAAAGAGTTCACTGGAAAATGGTTTACCCAGAAGATTTGGCACGGGGGCTTTAACTTTGCTTCAGAGCTCATTCCAAATTAACAGAATAAGAGAACAACAGAACATCAGAATAATACAATATCAAAATGACAGAGATGGAAGTTGTTTAATCCAACCCTCTCTTCAGGTAGAAATCCGTAGACCCGTGATGGCGAACCTATGGCACGGGTGCCACAGGTGGCCCGCAGAGCCATCTTGCTGGGCACACAAGCTGTCGGCCAATTTACCTCCAGCTGAGCATGCCCATGCGATTACACATGCACACATGCACGATTGCAGAGACCCAGCTGGTCTTCGGGCCTCCGCTGTGCCTGTGCGCGACTGCAGCAGGAAATCCAGCTGGTCTTAGGAGCTCTCCTGCGCATGCACAGGCGATTGTGAGTGTTTGCACCCAGCGTGCATGCATTGAGCATGCAAAAATTGTGCGGTTGTCCATGCAGCACAGATGGATGAGCCACACACAAGTGCGGATAGCACGCGCAAAGCATGTACTTTTTGGCACTCGGTAAGTAAAAGGTTCGCCACCACTGTCCTAGACCATTTCATACAAATGGTTCTCCAATCTCTTAAAAACTTCTAGTGTTGGAGCATTCACAGCTTCTGGTGGCAAGCTGTTCCACTGGTTAATTGTCCTCACTGTCAGGAAATTTCCCCTTAGTTCTAGGTTGCTTCTCTCCTTGACTAGTTTCCATCCGTTGCTTCTTGTCCTGCCTTCAGGTGCTTTGCAGAATAAGTCAACCTCCTCCGTCTTCTTTGTTGGTAGGCCTTTAAAAACTATCATTCAAAATTAAGTCGGAGTCTCTGTTAGTTAGCGGAGGAGATTATGTAACACATTTTCCTTCTGTTTGCAGGCCCTTCTTTTGTGATTAATTCCTGCTCGCTGATTATAAATCACTCCAGGCTAGTTGTTTTATCATTCCGAAAAGCATGTGAAAGAGAAGCTGTTTTGCAATTAATAACCAAATTGCACAGCTCTGCCAGCTGCAATTTTAAAATCATTTTAAGAATCATTATGCTGCGGCAGAACAGAGAGGAAATTAGCTAAAGTTCCCGAGGCGGTAGAGGCGCCTAGGATTAATGCTGCGCAATTATTAAAAGGTAAATATTCATCCCTATTTTATTCAGGGCAAATAAACTGATTATAAATAGATGGATGGTTGTGGGATTGCTAACCCCGGGATGGAAAAAAAAAAAGGGGGAAAAAGAGGTAAGGGAGTAAATAGATTGACCATCCAAACCAAAGAAGCTGTATCATTAAGTTTTCTTGAGCCATGCCTTGTATTAATTGCCCACTTAGAAAATATCTGAATGGTGATTTTTCTTGCAGATGTTTCAATTACTCACCTAGGTAACATTACCAGTGCTAGGATGAGTATAAGCTGCACTCTCTTTCTAGCATGGATAATGTTACCTAGTTGGGTAATGAAACGTCTGCAAGAAAACCACCAAGCTCAGAGAATGTCAAGGACCCCACAGTCATCCTCCTCCTCCTCCTCCTCCTCTTCCTCTTCCTCTCTTTCTCCTGACCTCCACAAACCCCACTCCCTACCGCACTGATGATGTCACCTAGTTTGGTAATGAAACAGTTCCCAGAAAACCATCAAGCTCAGAGAACACCAAGGAGCCCACAATTCTCCTCCTCCTTTTCCTCCTTCTCTTCCTCCTCCTCCTCCTCATTCTCTCTTTCTCCTTGACTCTACAAACCTCACTCCCTACCGCACTGATGATGTCATCTAGTTTGGTAATGAAATGTCTGCAAGAAAACCACCGAGCTCAGAGAGCACCAAAGAACCCATCATCCTAACCTAGGGTAGCCAACTGTCCTCTTTTGCCCAGACATGTCCACTTTTTACATCCAGTCCAGGGCGTCCAGGTGGGTTTTATAAATTTATAAAACCCACCCGGACGCCCCGGACTGGACGTAAAAAGAGGACATATCATGTCCGGGCAAATGGGGAAAAGCGGCTCCGTCCGTGAGGAGAATCCGCCGCCATTGCTCAGCCGATTGCCACTAGACGCCGCGGAGCCACTTTGCCCGGCTCAGGGGAGCCGAGAGCAGCCAGCGGAGGCGGCTCCATGAGCGGCGGTGTGGCCTGACTGGCCCCCGCTGGCCCTGGCCTGAGGAGGAGGAGGCGGGATACGAGGAGGAGAGGAGGAGGCCAGACGCATTGTCACGGAAACCGGCCAGGGTGCAGGCCCACCAGGCTGCCCCTGCCCCCACCCCCACCCCACCGCTCCCTTCCAACCCCCAGCTGCCGCCCCACTGCCGCCGCCCCCAGGCTAGTGGTGGCTTCACTTGGCCATGAGTTACTTTACCACAGAAGATGGCTCTCAAGCCCGGCGTGGCGGCAGTGGCGGTGGCATCAGGGGGAGCGGCGGCAGCAGCGGTGGGGATGGGAATGGGAACAGCGCCTTCCCCAGGGAGCGGAGTGGGAGCCGGGGCACCACCGCCGCCTCCCCCTGTGATGGGGCAGTGGCAGCAACCGGAGCATCCCCTTCCTCGGAGTTCGCCAGCGGGGTGCCTCCTGCCGCCGCTCCAGTTCCTCCGCCGGCGGCAGCAGCAACAGTAGTAGCTGGGACCTCTCCTGCTGCCACTGTGGTGCCGCCGCCTCAGCCTCACCCCACCGGCATCAGGGCTCTGCAGGACCCGCTGCCCCAACAGTATCCTTGGCCACCCGGTCCAGACAGAGCCCGAGGGGGGCTGCGGTTGCAGGGCGGGAAGGGCTTGGAAGGAAGGCTGGAAGGAGGAGAAGGAAGGAAGGGA
>JAEANM010016724.1:0-13183 GCA_017656035.1 Myanophis thanlyinensis
GTCCCCCAGCAATCTGTCCACCTCATCTGGGGTCACAGAATCAAACTCAACCCAAGTTGTTTCTTCCAAGACCGACCACCATGTATCCGTAAACTACTAAAACTCCTGTGTGTCTTTGTTTGTAACCTTTAGTTGGGTGAAATGGTGCACCATAGGGCAACAATTTTTGAATCAACATCCCTCAAAACTTACAGAATGCATCCAAAATCTGATACCCATGGCTCACATTGGGTTGTAATATGGCAAAGGTGTGGCTATTTCATGAAACATCAGTCATTTCCTACTACACTTTCCGGAATTCTGTATATTACATGGCACAAAGCAAGAAGGGAAGTGTGCATTCGCACCTGTTTTCCTGCCTCCCTCTGGCCTCTATGTCCAATTGGTTAATGACAAGGTTTGATGGTGAACAGCAATTGGCTGCTTTGAAACCAAAGCTATTAGATTGATGGCAGATTCTCCTCTCCCTTGCTCTCTGTTCTTTGTCATTGATTATTTTATCATTGTTTACGTTATTGTTCTATTATTTTACTTCTATCCTTTTCATTTTTCTTCCTTTTTACTACTGTAAACCACGTAGCATAGCCCAATGGCAAGATAGGCGGCGTACAGATTTAACAAATAAATAAATTTGAAATCTCTTATTGGCTGTGGGTGATGAGGGAAGGAAGAGTGATTGACATGGTTACCTGTTGTGGCTGGCTGGGGGTCAAATGGGTTACCATTCTTTCTCCCAGGGGGGAGGATGGTCTTGGGGGCATATTGGGACTTAAAAATAAAATTGCACACTTTTAATAGAGACAAAGACCTGACTAAGGTTTATGATGGTTCAAAAATGGGGAAATTAATTTGTTTTTGCAGCAATTTCCTCCCCCCTCCACTTTTTTTGATTCTAAACTACTCTTACTCTAAGAGATTGGACAAGCATTTGTCTGAAATGGTAGGGTCTTTACTTGCAAGGAAAACCTGCATAAAATGTTTTATAGGTGGCACTTGCCACTGACGAGATTAGCAAAGATGTTTAAAAATAGGTCTGCCAGATGTTGGAAATGTAATCAGACATACAGGTATGTATTATCACATGAGGTGAATGTGTGCAAAAGCAAAGAAATATTGGACAAATATACATACATGGCTAGAAAAGATGTTAAAGTTACATATAGGTCATAAGCCAGAAATATTATTGTTAGGTATCATACCAGAAAAGTATGATAAAGGGACTTTATATTTAATATTACACATCTTGAAAAGCAGCAAGAATTGCATTTGCACAGTATTGGAAAAACGAGGAAGCACCTATAGAAGAAGATGTAATTTTAAAAAAATATTAGATTGTGCAGAAATGGACAGATTAATGTTAAAGATAAAAGAAAAAGAAGATAAAGAGTATTTTCAAACATGGGACCTGTTCTATAAATGATTAGATAAAAGGTCACTGTAACAGCGTTGCTAAAATAGCATTAAGAGTTGTAAATTTAATTTTGCAAAAAAAAATTCTGGAAACATTGTATTGCTAATTAGAGGTTATAAATCCTATGCCAGACCAATCTTAGAGTATTGTTCAACTGTTTGGAATCCCTATCATATATCTGACATCAATACAATTGAGTGGATTCAGAAGTACTTCACAACAAAAGTCTTGTACTCTTTTGTACACAATAGAATCCCCTATGCTACTAGGCTCGAAATTCTTGGTTTGGATAATTTATAACTGCATCGCAGTCAGACCTAAGTATTGCATATAAAATTATACATAGTAATATTTTACCTGTAAATGATTTTTTTTTGTTTTAATCGCAATAATACATGCATGAACAACCGCTTTAAACAATGTAAATCATTCTAAACTTGACTGTAAAAAATATGATTTCTGTAATAGAGTTGTCAAAGTCTGGAATGCTCTACCTGACTCAGTTGTTTCAGCTACAAATTTTCATAGTTTCAGTCACAAATTGCACTTCCGTGGATCTTACATCATACTTAAGTGGTCGATAGAGGGGGCATGCATAAGTGCGCTGACGTGCCTACCGTCCCTGTCATTGTATTCTTTTATTCTTGTTCTTGGTTCTGTTTGACACATTCTAATGAATGAATGAATAAATGTAGAAATTAAGACCTGAGAAAGTATTATTATATAAGTAAACGGATCCAGACAAAACACTGTTCACAAAGCACGTACGTATATAAACTGAAAATGTATAAATAAACTGTTAAAACAAAAGCATATGGAATATCATAATGAAATGGTAGGTTCTATGGGTCAGCTGAGGAGGAGGGGGATGGCCTCACTTGGGGCTCTGCTGAGGGTTGTGAGGGGAAGGGAAATGGCACCAGGAAATGTATTATAATACATGGGAAAAAAGATGACCCAGTGTATCACGGCTTGTATAGCATTACCATTAAAAGCACATGAAAATATTTTTCTTTATTAAACTTATGGATTCAACACATTAATCTTTTAATGTGTAACAAAATGCAAATGTACTTGGAAACAACTTTTTTAAAATTAACATTTCAATTAATTCAGCTAACAAGTTAATAATCTGTTGTTATTTTCTAAATTACTCATGCCCTAGTAAGTAACAAGCCAAAGCAATTGGGGATTGTTTGAAATGTCAAATGGCTCCATTTAATTTATGTATGGATTTGATCTTTCATGTCTGAATACCCAGGGGACATGGTACATGTGCAGAGGGATGTTTACTCCATCCACTGAATGTTAGGTATTTTACATTTTCATACATGAGCTGTTACTCTAATTCAGACTCTTCAAAGTGATCCAAAGACAGACGAGATTGCCAAAAGACAAATCATTAATTCAACTTCTTACATAATTTAATCTTTTCAAATATTCGGAGTGTAGTTCTTAAGAATTTGACTCATAAATTAATTTCTCTTTCCTTATTATCTATAGGCTCTGAGATAAATATAAAAAGGGGGGGGGGGAATACATGGCTTTATTGAGCCAGCAGATCTTGTTGCCAGACATATATACAATTTGCCTTCTGTTCCTTGGACTCAAATATTTGTCATTTCCCTCCATCCAGGCTTCAGATGTAATGGGATCACTTTCTCCTAAGCACTGTTAAATGGACTATCAAGCATTTATATTGTAATCATTCTCTCACATACTTCATTTATGTGCATTCAAACGTAATATGCTTTGAACACAATTTGTAAGCCCTAGAGATTCACACCAGACCAATACGTACTTCTTCCCTGCTGGTTTCATAATTTCAGTTTTCCTGTTAGATACTTCTGGGATCAAATAAAAAAATATATATTCAGAGTCATTTATTGTTATTAAGAGAGAAAACCTCAGTTCATATGTTGACCAAATGTGCCTGCATAAGGGATGGCCTGTATAATGAGGGAATGATTTACTAAACATAAGTCATAATCAGTGGTGGGATTCAATTTTTTTTTTTACCGGTTCTGTGGGCGTGGCTTGGTGGGCATGGCTGGGGTGGTCATGTGACTGGGTGGGCAGTTTCTGTCAGCAGGGCAATAAAGATTAGGCTAGAAACAACACCAGAATGTTTTTTCCTGCCTTCCTTACAGGATTATCCCTGTAAAGTGGAAAAAAACAAAAGGAGATTTCTTCTAACAACCGGTTCTCAGAACTGTTTAGAAAATTTACTACCGGTTGTAGCGAACCTGCTAGAATTTCACCTCTGGTCATAATCTATACTAAGATATACTAAGACATAAATCATTGCACTGGAGGTGGTTGATGAATTAAGAAGCAATCCCACCTCCCCCACACATACACATCTGCTCCCTCCCTCCCTCCCTCCCTCTCCATCTTTTGACCATTTTTTATACTAAAAATACTATCTATTTTTCACAGTGATTTCCATTTTTACTGTTTTAGAAATGTTTATCTTTTGTGATTTTAATGCTTTTAATGCTGTGAGCCATCCAGACCCATTTCGAAATAGATGAGCAGCAAATAAATTTAATAAATAAATTGTAAAAATAAGTACTTTACAACTGCAATGGCTCCACTGGCATCCCAAATGAATCTCAGAGCTTGTAAATTATTCTAATTTTAGCTTAATATGTAAAGCAATCAATGGATTGCACACTTTTTCCTAAACCATTTGGAATCAAATCTCTAAAGGTGGCATATCTTAATGGACACCTGTCTCTACATCAACATTCAAATATGGAAAACTAAGCCAATCACAAAACTACGGTACCCTTTAGCTTTTCATAGTAATCCCTCCACCTCCAACACCCTTCCCAATTTTGAGGAATTGAGGAAGAAACAGCAGGGAGAAAAGAATTTGGTTTCTAGGATGCTGTCTGCCTTTTTCTTTTTCTTGTTCCCTCATAAAATATAACTTTATTTGTCACCATTCCCGAACCAGAAACTGGAACATTTCAATTGTCCTTTTAAAGGAAATTTTTGTTGGAGCTCAGAACAGAAGGAAAAAACTGGGTCTGACACTGATCTTTGAAAACTGATTTAAAAATAAACAACACACCAAGAAACCTCCAGGTATATAATCATCATCATCATTGGTTATTTTTGTGTGAAGCACAGAAGGCAGCAAGCTTCTTCCAATTAATCCTAAATCAGAAAATCAGAGATGGAAGCAAGATAGGCTGATGGAGGGTGTTGAAGGCAACCCCTTATCTTACCAAGGCTTGGAATTGGGAGGAACCAAATCTAGAATGGCTTGAACTGAGGTGGGTTCTTGGCTAACAACTCTTCCCTCCCCAGGATTAGCCCATGGATTACCATTGCTCTCCTCTTCTCTGCCTTTTATGCAGCCGCGCATCAGGCTCTGGACGCAGCTGTTCCTCTTCCTCCTCCTCAGCCAACCGACTCCTCCAGCAGCTGGATCAGAGGAGGAAGGTGGCATGGATGTCAGGGTCAGCAGCAAGGCAACCTGATAGCTCCGAGGGAGGAGAGGAAATGGAGCTGTCAGAGACAAAGACAGAGACAGAGACAGAGACAGAGACAGACAGATGGAGCCTGGGCCACCTGTCTGCCCTCAGATGGAGAGTCAACAACCCCCAGGTCTGGAGGTGGCTGAGGAGGAGGAAGAGGAACATCTGCATCCAGTGCCTGATGCGTGGCTGCGTAAACAGCAGAGAAGAGGAGAGCAATGGAAATCCATGGGCTGATCCTGGGGAAGGAAGAGCCACCGCTGCTAGCAAGGCCCCACCCTAGCTCTGGAGATAAAAGGCAGGGGACAGAATTGAATAGACATGACAGACAACTATTCATCTTCCACCTGGCTGGACTTGTTAGCCTGCGTTGAAAGAGAAACTTTTTGCCGGGCCTGCTGGCATTCCTAATTAAAGGAATCTTTACGTTCACTTCAGAGGGTTTGTCATGTTTGGGGAGCTGGGTCAGAACAAACTGTGGCATTCACTTAATGCTGGCAACAGCGAGTGCTGGGATTGCCATTGCTAGGCAATGTGGTCGTGTGACATTACGCTTTATGACCATATTGCTTAGCAATGGAGATTCTGGAACCAGTTATCATCATAATTTAAGGATTACCTGTAGTCTATATTAGGAATGGATTAAGCTTAAACTGTGCCTGCGAAACTTGCGGGCACCAGTTGACAGTTTGTTCTCCTCCTTGTGTTCTTAGGAGGGGATTGTCCTGATAGGACAGTCTTTTTCTTTGGATGAATCCGGAAGTCAGAGCTCAGCACCGATGAATGCAGAGGTGGGATTCAACCAGTTTGCACGTAGAACCAGTTGTTAACTTTTTAAGCAGTTCAGAGAACTGCTGGTTCAGCTGGTCCTTAGGGCAGAGAACCAGTTGTTGAATCCCACCACTGGATGAATGTCTGATCCTCCCCCTATCCCTCTCAGAACTAACCCTCTATACAAAACATCATAGACTATATATATTTCCCTGGGAAACAGTGGTGCTATAAGGATTTTATATGTGTTTTTCCCAGCATGTGCATTTTTAGCACACAGTTGCTTTAAAGTACAACGCAACACATTCTTGTTTATGCTTTAGCATGCACACCCTGTTTTAGCTGCAGGGATCTATTTCCGCATGCATCCTGGGCTTTCTTGTCTTCAAGGCAGGTCAGTTGGGCGAGAGTCAGAAGCTATAATTTTGGGGAATTTCTTTAGCATTGTGAGTTGCGGGGGGGGGCATGTCAAAAATATAACAATATTACTGAAGAAGGCAGTAGACTAGCAGAGCGTGTCCATGAACACTCCCTAGCAGTCAGAAGACAGGATGAAAACTCCTTAATTTCACAATACATGGACAGACTTAACCATAGTTTCAACTGGGGAACTAAATTAATTCAGATGCAGTAGCAGCTGACCGTCAGAAACAGGAAATATGGCACTATAGTGTCCAAACAATGCATTTCAATTGCAGAACTGGGTAACAGAATAACTGAACTGGAAGGGACCTTGGATGTCTTCCAGTCCAGCCCCCTGCTCAAGAAGACCTTATACCATTTCAGACAAGTGCCTGTCCAGTCTCTTCTTAAACACCTCCAGTGATGAAGCACTCACAACTTTTGAAGGCAAGCTGTTCCACTGTTGTTCTAGCTGTCAGGAAATTTATCCTTAGTTCTAGGTTGCTTCTCTCCTTGATTAGTTCCCATTCATTGTTTTTTCTGCTGCCTTCTGATGCTTTGGAAAATAGGTTAATTATGACTAGGGGACATGAAATATGGCATCCTTTCCTCTACATCGTGTGTGTGTGTGTGTGTGTGTGTGTGAAACTCACATTGTCGTGGCATTGTCATGTGACCTGTTATGACTTTTCTCCCCTTCGCTAAACTGGGCACTGGCATGGCCAGCACGTGATGCATCCAGTTTGTGGGCTGCAAGTTTGACACCCCTACTCTACATCAACCACTTAAATTGTTACTTGCCACGAAAAGACATTTATTTGATATCACTTCACAGTTCAGTGTAGTCATTTATCAAACAAATTCTTTACATTCTAATTTTTATTTTGGCACCAACTTTATTTAAATACCGAGTCTTAGGACAAAATTAGTCGCTTTCACACAAATCTGACGATCTCTTTAGCTCCATTATGGCTATTTGCCTAGAATAATTTTAATGCATTATTTAGTCATGCTAATGATTAATTATATATAATGGATGCCATAATTAGTGCCTAAGTGTGTCTTTTATGGCAGGATGCCTTGCAAGCATTTGCTTAATTCGGTATTTGTAAATTTTCCTGCCTGAGGTGTGTCATATTTGCTATATTCAAATTGAAGGAACAGTTCAATTATTCTTTTTTTTTAAAAAAAAATATGTATGGCAAGGGTGAATTATTCCAACCTTTCTGTTGTGTAAGAGTGTTGAATTAGGATTAGCAGCAATTACGGTAACTCTTAGAGAGTTGGCAATGAGTACATTGTTGTTGTTTTGTAAGCTAGTTCCAGTATAGATTCAATATTCCTGTTCTGTCTCTAAGGCAATCCTTCTATTGTTAATCTTAAGGACCAATGAAGTTTGGCTAAAAACTGCCTAGGAATTTCTTTTGAAGTTATTCTCCTGTGAAGGAAGTGTTTGTTTGTTCTGTGTATTTTCAAAGTGTTTGAAAATTATTTTCAAGTTTTTCTCAGTGGAATTATTGTATCACAGTAGGTGGCAGAAGGAATGGCATCCCTGTTTTCGGTTACACAATCCAGCACTTTGACGCTCCCATGAATGCTTCTCCTTTAAGGTCTTCCTTAAAGTGGTTCAAGAATCCCCTGAGAGACATTGACACAATGCACCATTTGGCCACACTTAACCAAAAAATAAAAAAAGATAACAGGGACCACAAGCCATCTTGGAGAACCTCAGGAAATCCTCTTTTCCTTTGAAAGAAATTTCACAAAGCGCTTTTCTTTTGGTAGGTAGAAGAAAATGCAGGATAATTTTTCCACACTGCAATGGGCATCATCAATTCTGTGGATGTACTGTATTTTTCAAAGTATAAGATGCACTCCCCTCCCCCTTAAAAGTGGGTGAAAATTGTGGTGCATCTTATACATCGAATGCAGCCATTTTTGGCCTCCTGAACCACCCCTCCCTGGGTGTCCCGTTTTCACCAAAAACAAACAATCCAATCCCAATCTCAATCCCCCTGTGAGTCTTGTTACAGGCCCATTTTTTGTGAAAACAGGCTGCGTGGAGGATTGTGGAGGACTGCAAAATGCTTCTGGGGGGCCAGGGAGAGAGGTGGATGCCAAAACTTTTTTTTTCTTGTTTTCCTCTTCTAAATCTAGGTGCATTTTATACTCCTGTGCATTTTATATGCTTAAAAATACGGTATATCTGAGGAAAACAACCAAATGCCTTCCCATCGAATGCAGAATGAATCCATTACATCGTTCCCCCACTCTGGGACAAACAAGAGACCTTGTTTACCCTTGTTTCTGAGGATTTCAGGTCACAAGCTCACCAGAAGCCCAGTTTCCTTGGGCCACCAGTTTCAGTGACTGATTACCTTCAATAGAAGCAGCTGTTTTAGATTCAGGGAACAGCTCATCACTCAGACTCAACTGCAATTCTATTTAACGCCCAATCTATTGCTGGAACAACGTTTTAAGTTTTCATCCTGTTAAATCGAATTCCACTCGGAGCTGTCCAAGGTGTTAACCGGTATCCTAATTCTTGCTGTCTTTTTATTTTATTTTGCTTTGCTGAAACTTCAGTTTTGTCTTGCCTGGCTGACTCTACCTCTGCCTCTTTGAACATCAAACTTCACCCTGTTTTGCTGGACACTGTTAAGTATTTCCTGCTGTGATCATTACTCTTCCCTCTGTTATAACTATTGTTTGAATCGGGGGCTGACATGAAGAAGGTCAGAGCTGTGAATCATACAGAACTTGAACTACTGGGTGGGTGTAAAATTTATTTGGAAAATACAAGCCCAGCTGCTGGATATCCTGATCTGAGATAATATGTAAAAAATATTTCCCTTTTTTTAACCACCTGCCTCCTGGAATGAATTCAAGAAACACTTTAATGCTTAAAGAACACACAATAGGAAGCAGTCAATAGCAAGCTACCCACAAACCATAGCTATCCATGACGGCCATGCATAAGCCCAGGGAATGTTCTGAAAATGTCTGTGGCTTCTTGCTGTGCATAGACAGAGTTGCCACTTATAAACTGCCACTTATACAAATAGCCTGCAACTGAAAAAGGTATGGCCAGCCAAGTCATAGGGGTTTATGGGTTTATTTCTAGCCTATCAAAGAGGGAAGGGTCATCTGATCCACAAATACTTAGGGTCCTTCTTACACCAACAATTGAATGGTGTAGTGGTTGGAATGCAGTACTGCAGGATACTTCTGCTGAGTAACTGCTGTCAGCAGTTCGATCCTGATGGGCTCAAGGTTGACTCAACCTTTCCTCCTAACAAGATTGATAAAATGAGGACCCACGTTGTTGTTGGGGCAATATGCTGATTCTGTAAACTGCTTAGAAGGGCTGTAAAGCACTGTGAAGTGGTATATAAATGCTATTGCTATTGCTTTTCTGCTCAGATTCTCTGCCTTCTCCCTAAGCTCTATAAACCTTCCATGTCCTGCAGAGAAGATCCTTTCCTATTCACATGACAATCTTCTAAAATTCTGTGATTTGTACCAAACAGCAGTCTTTCTTGAGATTTCTTATACGAGGAAGGGCATTTACTATTTGGGAGCAGAATGGGATGATTTGCCGCAGCCAACTCACTGTGGCCAACTCCTGATGGCCAACTCACCACAGGACAATTCCCCATGGCCATCTCACCATGGGACACTTCACTGCATGACAATTTAACAAATCTATTTAATTATTTTAAAAAAAACACCATTATTTTAGTTTTTGCCATTCCCATTTCATTCTGTCCCTCTTTTTGCATCTTTAATTATTCTAGTCCATCATTTCATTGATATTAGTGTAACTCTTGTCCCGTGGCAAGTTGCCCCACAGCATGTTGGCCATGGCAAGTTGGCTGTGGTGATTGGCCCTAGCAAACTGTCACAAAACCATTTGGGAGGGAAGGAAGAGTGAATCTCATTGAACTCTGTGATCCCTTAAAAAACATTTGCTCCTGGTGCAATGAGATTTAAAAACAGGCTCCCTGGATCAAATTGTTGTGGCCCACCAGCGGCCAGTGGAGCTGGTGGCAGACTCAGACAGTAAGGGGTTGGGGAGGAACATGGGCTAGTCCTGGAATCTGGGGAAGGCTCTGATGAGTGCTCTGCATCAGAGGCAGAGATGGGGTCAGGGCTGTCTGACAGTTACCAGCTACCTTCCAAGTCGGATATCAGTGGGGCAGAAGAACACCTGGAGCCTGTTCCTGATGTGCACATGTACAGAGCTGCCAAGAGAAAAGATCAGCTGAGGAACCATGGCCAACTTAGGAGGAAAAGCACAGGCAGACTGAGAATGGCCCCTCCCAGGGGGATTAAAAGAGGAGCAAAGGGGAGCAGAATTTGCAGGAGACAATGAGTTCCTTTTATGAAGGTGAAATTCTGTTTCTGACTTTGTGCCAAGCTCCAGTGTAGTATGTGTGAGTTATCAGCCTGGCCCCTTTCCAAGTCTGATAAAGCCTGGAGTGTGAAAGACTGTTTGCTATAGAGTAATTTCCCTGTAACCACAATAAAGAGGTTTTATCAGAGTGAGGAGACTGCTTCTTCATCTTGGGAGATCTAGGTCAGAACACAAATGGAAAAGTTTGGAAAACCTGTTCATAGTGGTCACTGGAAATGTGGGTGGCACTTGTCAGAAGGGAAGATATGTGTTGGAAGGAATGAGCAAAAAGAGGGGATGACTAAGACTAGAGAAACAGTAAATGATGTGGATGGTCACTTTGGACTATGGCTGCTCCTTCATTGCCTAAAGCTAATTCAGTCCTTTAATTTAAAGAGGTTACCCATTCCTACATTAAGTGATTGTGAAGAAGTAGCAAAGGAGCATAGCATTCAAGAGAAATGTGGGTGCAGCTAAGTCTTCTTTTATCTATAATAAAAATTTATGGGGTGTGCGGCAGAACTGAATTATGGAGGAGTGGTGGAATATTATCTTCACATATATACATTACTTTCATTTTCCATCTCTATCACCAAATGGGACCCCCTTCTGTGCCTGAAATAGAGCATAATCAACTCTTTTAACTTGTATTTTGATGAGCTGTGCATAAAAAGAATGAACTAGAATTTGAACTATTTAATAGAGATATTTTCCATCACATATAACCCTTGCTGGAATTGATTCATTCAAAGCAGAAAAGCTTTGCGTTGAACAAGAGAAAATGATATGTTAAAGCTAAGAGGGAGATTTGAGGCTGTAGAACAGGGATGTCAAACTCAAGGTCCGGGGGCTGGAACTGGCCCTGAGGGTGCTTAGTTCTGGCCCGCAGCCTGGAAACAGTGAAGGAATGGCCCACAGTGCCTCTGCCAGTCAAAATGGAGCTCCATTTTCTCTGGCAGAGGGCTGCAGGAGGCCGTCACAATCGAAAATACAGCTCAGGAGCCTGACAGAGCACTCGGGCCAGCAGAGGTGCCCCGACATGAGTGATATCGAGCTGGCCATGCCCGCCCTGGCCACTCCCACCTTAGCCCCCCAAAATCAAATACAATCCTGACGCGGCCCTCAATGAAATTGATACTCCTGTTATAGAAGGAGAAGGCTCAAGAGGACCAGAGTTATTCAGAGAAGCAGGGGTGGGTGGGATTGCCTTAAACATCTTGGTGATATATTCAAATATTTCATTTGTTTTAAAAAAAAATAGCCACAAGTGATTAGGAAATATTTAGATTCACTTTAGAAGGGAAGTGCCATTTTCTACACATTTTTCTACAGTCCAATATTAGCAAAGGATTGTGCAAGCCACATGTTGGTGAAAAAATAAGAGACCAGCTCCTGTTATGATGGAGTCTGGGAGAAACATAGAAAGCAGAGTTTAGATCTGTTTAGACATGTTACCATCTGCAGATCTATTTAAGGAATAGAATATTTAAAATCTATGTTCCTACCATACAGAACTCATGTTTATCTATACTGGAAATAACTTCTAATCCAAAGTAAGCTTCTGTGGCCCTTTCTGGATGCACAGGTGTGCATTCTATTATCAGTAACATCAATATGATGAAAATGTGTTTCACATTGCCGATTTCACTTTTGGATTTGGTCCCACAACACTGCATGCAAATATGTAAGATATGGCATTTGCATTGTGACATCACGGAGCATATTTCATTTAATTTCATCAGATTTTTTTTAAGGGGGGGTACCTTATGGGTTTCATTTAAAACAACCTTTGACAAATGCTATGTGCAGATGGACACATAAAATAAAAATGATGGCAATAATAAATGCTTCAGAAAAGAAGTCAGCCAAGAAGTGAGGGAGAATCTGCTTTGGCTCCCAGCTTTCTGATGCTGGTTTTTGCGCTCCTGATCTACTTGCTTGGTTTATCAAATGATTTTACTAAGATTGTTAGCATACCAGAGTGATGGTCCGAGTGCTTTGCCAGTGAAAACGGGCTCCCAAGCTCCATTTTCAGATGGGACAGCCTCCTACAACAGTCTGCCAGTGAATAACAGAGTTCAGGAGGGCTCCAAGCTCCATTTTCACTAGCAGAGGATTGCAGGAGGCCATCCCAGCCGAAAACGGAGATTGGTAGCCTGTTTTCTCTGGCAGAGGCACCATGGGCCGATCCTTCGCTCTTTCTAGGGTGGACCCATAGGCCGGATATAAGCACCCAGTGGACCGGATCTGGCCCCCAAGCCTTGAGTTTGACTCCTCTGCACTAGAAGGACTACGGCATCCTTCAGTTCCTTGTTCAGAGGGAAGAGGTAGGTAGGTGTTGCTCTGTGCTGGCTTCTATTTCTCTGCATACAACTGAAAGCACCATTGCTTCTGAATCAAATCCTGCTACCTTGATGCCACCCCCCCCCCCCCCCACACACAGTCATTTGTGGCTTCACACACTCAGCATCTTTTGCTTTGCTCAGCCTTCCCAATATTTGCCTGCAGAGTTTTTTTTTTAAAGCAGAGTTGACATATCACATGATACAAATGCCAACACTTTGGGCAACATCATCATGTTCAAGGGAAATGGGGGTTGCATCATGACACTGTGATGCTCCTGATATCACTCTGTTCCTCCTGGTCCCCCTAGGGAATTGCTGCCTCCTGTGCACACATACACACACACACACACTGTCCACTTTCCAGGGGCAG
>JAEANM010016725.1:0-13183 GCA_017656035.1 Myanophis thanlyinensis
TCTTCTAACAACCAGTTCTCCGAACTGCTTAGAAAATTTACTACCGGTTCTAGCGAACCTGCTGAATTTCACCTCTGTTCTGGTATCTTAACTATTGGATCAAGACTTTTAAATTGATTTAAATCTGGGGAAAGGGCTCATAAAAGAGTTATGAAAACAGAAATAATAAAACAGGTGATTAGGAAAATGAGGGAGTTAGGCAAGATTTCTTGGGGGGGAAAAGGAGCCAAAATTAGATTCAGCCCTCTTGTTATATATTTCAGTTGTACTTAAAATATAAGGATCGATAGAAGAGAATATTTGTAGCTCAGGGTGGAATTATGGGGTTCTTAGAGATCTCTGAACTTAGTTGTTTGCTTGCAGATGTTTCATTACCAAATTAGATAACATTTTCAGGCTGAAGATATCTAGTTTGATAATGAAATGTCTGCTAGAAATCAAACTCAGACAGCACCAAGGACTCCACAATACAAGCATCTTTTTTCTCCATTAGTTTCTGCATTTATGTTGGAGACAGGTACCATATATCAGAGATTTCATGAGTCTTCAAAAGCAAATGCAAAGCTTACCAGATGGCATATTCCAGATGACTTATAAGTAACCAACAAATGAAATATATTTAGCTCAATATAGGTCATTATCTGATACCTACAATCACTTGTATAAGCCTATCAATGTAGACATCCCTTCTATTATGGTTCATTGCACAGTCAGCCAAATGTTCAGACTGGATTTGGCATTTTTGTCCACCTATAAAGTTTTTCCCGAGGACCTGAGATAGGCAGATTCAATATTTAATGGTGTTAGAGGTATCGTTGCAAGTTGTAAGCTGTTCCAAGTAAAGTTGCTTTTTTGCAATTCATTCCCCTTCTATTTTTATATATACAGTATACCGATTATATCCTTGATATTTCCTATTTATATAGCAGTAAGATAAGAAGATGCATATTTTCAGGTGGAGTAGTAGAATGTAGATGCAACTGTCATAGCTTATTACATAGCTGATAGGAAAAACTAGCACTGATATTAAGACAGCAAGCATAGGCTATGATCCTACAGAAAACTAATTATAAATATTTGAATTATAGCTAGCTCATTTCTGAAGTACCTCAACATGACAGCATGGAGATAATAAAAATCTCAAAATGTAAATCTCTTTTAAGTATTACAGGTTGGTGTTAAAGCTTTCTTTTGAAACAAAATATGTAAGGGCAAAGCATGCAAATAAATATAAAATTTAAATGAACTTTCTATAAACTAAATAATTTTCATAGAGGACTTTCCATTTTTTTTTAATAATCCCTGATCCAACTCTATACTTGGACCATCCCCACAGGCTACACATTTGATAAATTCTAGAGAAGCCATTTAAGTTTTCCACATCGATAGCTAAACAATATTTTGGAATTAATGCTTGGTTCTGATATAGTCCCTTCAATTATATTGCACTTTATATGCAATCAAAAATTATTTACAGATACTATATAGAAGAAAGTAGATTGTAAGGATAAAACTAACCTATGGCTATCTATTGAATTTGTATAAGTCCAAAGTGGCTACTTTCAAGTACATGATTGAGTACATGTTGCTGATTAAGACTTTACAGCTCAAAATGCTTACTTGTTATCATATTCAGATACTCCAGAGTTCTTTCCAGAAGACTATCCTATTGTTGACAAGGTGTAATAAAATGCTTCCATGTTCAGACAAGACCCAGTGAGAGCACATGAAGCAAAATAGAATCAATAATCTGATTGACTGATTTTAGTAATGAATAATAGTAAAGAGAACAACCTTACTAAGGTAATTTGTATTATGAAGATTAAGAATTATAGGAACTGAGTCACATTGCCATAATACTCCCAAGATCTTCCATTTGTGTCTCTAGACAATGACAACAGACAGGTTCTTTTTGAAAAAGAATATTTTTTATTTGTATGCCATCTGAACATCAGATATACCTGGTGTGTGTTAGCGTGAACCATTTGTACATTTTGAAATTCATGGTGCCAAACCCTCCCCCAAGACCAAAAAAAAAAAAACACCCCAAACCCACCTCTCCCCAGAACATTTGAACTGGCTGACACAGAGAAACTTTAAAAATGCTAAGTATACAAAAGAAAAAAACAGTAAAAGAAAACAGCATGAAAAAAGAGGGGTACATACAGCCAGTTAAGAGATGTCATGCGTATGCAAAAATATTTTGTGGCAAAGGAGAAGCAAGTTTACAAAATAATTATGAGAAAGCAAAGAAAGAAAGAAAGTGGAAGATGAGGGCAATGATGTGGAAGGTTACACTACTCATATGTCAAGCAACACTTTAAATATAACTTCATTATTCAATGACAAAATACCAGGGTGAAGAGTGCTGTCTCTCCCACACAAAACCATCACTGTAAAGTTCCTCTAGATTTGAACAGAGACAATTTTAAGAGGCAAATAATTTACAGCAGTCTCCTTCATTCTAGGATTCCCCACCCATCTGCCCCCCACCTCCATCCCCACCCTAAGGCTCCTCAGATCATGCCAGCTTGGAATTAATTACTGGAGCTGAAATCTAAGATAATTTGTGGGCACCAGGAATTAGAAGGCAACTTTACTTTTGCTGCAGGGTAGCCTCTGAAAAGTGTTCCCCTCTCTCTGATGAAATGTTTATGGCCAATAATTGTTTTCTGGAAGCAATAGTGGAGCAGGCAGGGATCCCTCCTACCATTGCAAAAGACAGACTGCCAGAAAATTCAATAATTATTACTTACTCCACCATTATATCTATTAATCAGATTAATTTGGTACTGGAGCAACTAGTTGATCCTTAACAAAGACTATGAGGAAATTCACTGCTGAAATGACAGTATGGTAAACTTTAGGAAATCTGTTCTGCAATAAATCCCCTTAGGTATCTGGCACAGTAACAGAAGAATGCAGTTTCAGATAGCAGCCACATGGGTAGTGTAATATGCAGCCATGCCCTCACCCTCAAAGGGCAGCTTTATTCTTGATGCTCAGGGAATGGAACAAAGGTTAAAAATACCTCTGGATGGCCCAAACCATCCTTCCGTCAATAAAAACCCATCTACTGTTTTTTAAAGAAATCAACAATTAGGAACAAAAGCTCAATTGTACTTTCAATGGCATATCTTGCAAAATTAAAAGGCAAGTACATTCTAGCCTTTAAAAAAAGGAAAGCATGCAGTATAGAACCAGGAAACCTTGAGTACCACTGTTCAAGAGTGGCTATTTTCTGTCCTTTTACTATTATGGAGAACTGTATTTTAAGCAGGCCCCATGTGATAAGGCCTTAGAATTGTAGATAACACTTAAGGATGACAGAGGCCTGTAATGTTTTTTTTTTACTGATTCTTCAATAAGTGTGAAGATTGATGTGGCTTAGCCACTCTGATTCCTGAATTCTGAACACAAAGTTAATATAGCTCCCAATTTCTAATTTACCCTTTACAGATGACAAAATTCCTACATAGAACACAATGTTATGGAGTGAGTTTGTGGGAAACCAACATGCACTCATGGACATTTGCTACCTGGGTACATGCTTAGAAGCAGTAATCAATCTTGATTACCCAGTGCATGTACACCTGTGGACAATCATGTTGGACACAATGCACACAAGAAATAACTTCTATGCAGGAATTTTGTGTGGCTGGATTCTTGTGACTTACAAGACATCTTAGCCCTTTGCCACCTTCAAGAAAATGAAGAGCAAGTTTGTTCATTTTTAAAGGTAGCATACGCCTCAGTCCTTTTATGTAGGATGTTGCCACTGCTTCCCTTTCCCACCCCCCCACCCCCAAAACATTTCTTCTTTTTAAAAAAACATTATTTCCCCATCCCAGTACAAAGTTCAGCAGGTAAAAGGTTACGTGGAAACTGGAACACACAATTGTATAGACAAGATGGATCAGATGAGGAAGTCTTAAAACAGCCTTCCCTACTCTGGTGACCTCCAGATATATTAGGACTACAAGTCCTAGAATTCCTGGCCATGTTGATTAGGAATTCAAAGACCTGTAGTTCCAACACATCTGGAGGCCATCGGGTTGGGAAAGGCTGTCTTAAACTTTTTGAGTGAGAAGGAGAGCAAAAGGGGTGTGGGGAGCCCAAAAAACCCCCACCATCTTCTAAGCCTTTTGTTTCACACACACACACCCCCAAAGGTTTCACGCACCAACGCTCCAAACAGCCAACAATTTTCAACTCTGCAAGGGGAACAAAAAAGATGAGGCATATCACTCAATACACAATCCTTCTGTAAAATCTGTTATAGTTTTAACCATGGGCTGTAAGAACCTCCTCACCTATGTTAGCTTCTTGGCTTTGTTGTATAATGAATCCACTACTTTACTCATATTCTGAATGGTCTCCAGAGCAGCTTCGTATGTTTTGTCTACAGGTGGTTCATCAAAAATAATCAGGACACCTTCACCTTGGTCAAGAATTCCTAATGAGAGAAAAGTTTCAATTAAGATTGTTGGATAACTTGTATTTCCAACATAGAATGTTCTTTTAATCTTGACAGACTTCAAAGGAGCAGAGCAAGTAGAATAACTTGGATTATGTATTTAATAAATAAAAATTATATCCCAACTATAGATTCCACAATTTATTTATTTATTTCAGAACTTCTATACTGCCCCCTCTCCCGAAGGACTCGGGGCGGTGTACAGCCGTTTAAAAGGACACAAAAAATCAGTTAAAAACACAATTAAAATTAATTAGATTAGTGGCCACCAATTAAAACCTGATTAATTAAAATTACAGCTTTAAAATAATTAAAACTAATTAAAATCCCCAACCAATAGTACTAGGCCAAACCGGCTCGTTGGAACAGAAAGGTTTTTAATGCGCGCCGGAAGGTCCATAGGTCCGTGATGGTCCGGATCTCTGGGGGCAGTTTGTTCCAGAGGGAGGGTGCCCCCGCAGAGAAGGCTCGAGCCCTTGGGGCTGCCAGACGACATCGTCCTGGCAATGGAACCCCAAGGAGGCCCGCCCTGTGGGAACGCACAGGTCGGCAGGAGGCTGACGGGGGCAACAGGCGGTCCTGCAAGTACCCAGGTCCCAAGCCATGGAGCACTTTAAAGGTGAGAATCAACACCTTGAATCGCACCTGGAAGGCCACAGGGAGCCAGTGCAGCTTGCGCAGGAGAGGTGTAATGTGGGAGCTCCGAGGAGCCCCCAGGATCACCCATGCGGCCGCATTCTGAACCAACTGCAGCCTCCGGATGCTCTTCAAGGGGAGCCCCATGTATGCAGAACTTTTAAAGGTAAAGTTAAAGGAAAAACCCTACAAGTTGTGGGAATTCCTCAATATAATTCAATCTATATTATATTGTTAATGCTTATTGAAGTACATCATATTTATTCAGAGAGAAATAACCATCAAATATTATAAAGGGCAGAAACAAACTCTTTTTTCGAGAATTGACTCACCATGGAATTTTTTATCCAGGATCATCTGAGAGAGCTTTCTTTCCACATCTGCCTGAAATTGAACCAGGAAAACATTCAAAAAGTGAGAGAATGCTCCTTGCTTAGAACAATGCTTTCCCTTTTTTCTCTTGAAAAACTATTCCAATACTTACTTATTTCGAAGAAACAGTTGCCAAAGTCCTTACAGTTCAACCCATGAATATCTGTTTAGCAATATAGCTTATTTCTACAGGTGTATGGTTACATTATTTCAGGCTTACTAAGTTCTTTTTGCTTTTCATTTAAATTCTATGAGACTTATTTATGTATTTTTAAAAGAGTTGAAATTGAATTTGAAATTTCTTACTAAATCACTTCTGTTCCTGAAGAAAAATTTTTTCACAACTGTAACTGATATTGTAACAAAAAATGACTGAAAATAGCATTACAGAGGCAACTACATTTAAGCTCTTACCTTTGATAACTTGATAAGGCTAGATATGTGGTCAATCTGCAAAAGAAAAGAAAATGGGGCCACAATGAGGAAGCATTTTTCTGAGAGAAAGGGTCAATATGGAGTAATTATCTGTTAATCTTCACACTATTTGCTTCTACTACTGCATTCACAACTGTGTGAAATTATCAGCCTTACCAGATAGACCAGGCCAAGAATCCACTCCACAAGAAAGCTAAAACAACTTTTATTAGGAGTGGCAACATTAACAGAATCTTACATGTTTGATTGTGCTATACCTCTTTGCCATTTTATATTCATGTGAATTAGGGAGATATTTCTCTGAGTCTCTTCCATGTATTTTCTGCTTGTTGTTAAGACTTAATATATACTTTTCTCTTGTCACTTTGCTAATGGATATTACAATGGATCTGTCAAGTTTACCTTCCTTATTTTCTACATAACTTTGATATTAGCTCTTCCGATTGATTTACATTTGACATAATTTTTTCTCCATAATGAAACAAAAGGTCATTTCAGCAATTACATTTGTATTAATTTGATAGAAAAAAATATTAAGACTCTCCACCTATACCTCAATTCTCTAAAAATAATATCTCCCCATCTTGAAATAATCTTATCAGCTGTGTGATCAACCATCCATTTGAAATACTGTATCCAGTTCTGGAAACCTCACTTAAAAAAAGATTTTGATAAGACTGAGCGAGTCCAGAGGTTGACAGCAAAAAACTAAATCTATGTGTTGACCTGATATTCAAAGCTTCTGTTCAAGATCTGAAACAATCTCACATAATTCATTCTACCCTATAATTCCTTCTATACTACTATAGTCCTAAACTATGTACAAAAAAAATTCAAAATGGCCTGGCTTAGACAAAATTATTTTATTATTTTATTTATGCATATATAGGTTTTCTTCTAAAATACTATATATAATACTATGTTTAGCATAATGACCAAATCAATCAAATAAATAAAAATACAATATAAGAAAAGAAACTATGACTGATTTTTTTCCACTATAATAAACCACAATACAATGCTCTAAATTTACAAATCCTTCCCTATTTTAACCAGGGCTTGTCATTATATTTGAGGCCACAATAATCATTTAGTCCCAATTTGGTTTTGTACTCTATCTAAAACAAGCAGAAAGAAAGCAAATCAAAATTGGCCAAATAAGACATAATCAGAGACTCTAACTTGTTCAACAAGACATAGATTTAAAAGGGTTTAAAAGATTTAAAGTAAATTTTGGATTACTTTTATGTGAAAATGCCAATGTTTTAAAATAAAGTCTTCATGTCCAATCTGATGGGAAAAGAGACAAAACCATGACTTGAGAGAAACAGGAAAATGGCATGGATAGCTCTACAGAAACATTTTACCTGCACTCTGGAGAAAGGCTCAATAACCCGGATGAGGTTTTGTTCCAATAGGTTATCGTACAGTTTGCCCAGATGTGTACTGATGATAGGGTCATCCCTGAGTTCCATTTTATAATCTTTCAGTGCCTGTAGCAGATCAAGTTCAATCATTACTGAATGTAGGAGGCTATTTCACTACCATTCTAACTAGGTTACCTGAAATTATTACAGACCATTCATGAATGAAGGCATATATACAATATAATGTTGCAAATCCAATCTGGGTCAGTCAAGAGGCCAGAAGTTTTAGTCTTCCAAGCTTTTGGACTTGTGCTGGAGCTCAACCTCAGGAAACTTCTTTCTACTGGAATCTATTTTTTTTTCTGGTAGAAAGAAGTTCCCTGAGGATGGGCTCCAGCATGAATCCAAAAGACTAAACCTCAGTGATCAAGCAGATTGCATCCTGCAGATCATTCATGGCTATTTTTAGAATAATTTTTGATATGATTTTAAAAATTCATTAAAAAGACCTACTGGGCTGAAATTATTATCTGACTAATGAAAATATAGTTCACTAAAAATACACAGACCTATAGCATCCATTAGGCACTTGGTCTTTTGGTTTCTTGCAGCAACCATATAGTACTCCTAGTGATGCATTTTTGTTCAGATCTGAAGCAAAAATGGTGCTTTGGAGGGAGTATAGATATGCTCACTGAATCTGTTGCTGTCTCTTTATGGAGATTCAAGAGGGATAACAAGCATTCACACACTTTAAAAGCATCATATACCAAACTATTTGGATCCAAATAGTTTCTCATACAGAAGTGGTCCTAATAAAACAAAAAATTAATTTTGCAAATAAATCCTAATTCTGATTAATTGTGTAAATCAAGATATTCAACACTCTCTCAAGATATATCTATATATAGAGAGAGAGACTTTTTTTCAAAGTTGAAGGAGGACATATTTGAATATAGTACTTTATTTCCCAGCAAGAGAAGTTAACCATTTTTCTTTCTGTTCCAATGGTTTTTCTAGTTTGGCTTTGATTTGTGCATGATAAGCCTGAAGCATCTGTAAAACAAGTTATCTTCAGAATATTTTCACTGTCACATGCTTTGACTTATCATACGATAGCTGGATCCAAGTTATTAGCTTTTCTGACTTTCATGAAGAAAAGTCTGCAACCTAAATTGTACCTTCTGAAGAAATCAGACTTTTGAGTTAAAACACTTGAAAATGTGGCCTTGTAATCAGCCCAGTTCATCTTGTCTAAGGCTACTCTCAAATGACTTCAGCGTGTATCTTGAAGATCCAAAGGCTGAGTATAGTGAAGACATGTCTACCTTTTTTTTTTTTTTTTGCTTTTTAGTGTAGAAGTGCTTTTACTAAGACTAAGAATTAACCTAATCCAAAGATATTCAACCTGTTTTCCTTATTATAGCTGCTTACCTTTTTGAAATCATCCAGTGATCGATTCTTACTGGCTTGAGCTACACATTTCAGTGCTTCTGTCTGTAAAACAGAGTACAGTGAATGCTTACATTCTTCTAAACCATTAGAGAGTAATAGTGCTTGTTATTATTCTCACATAATTAAAATTGATTTAGTTGGATATAATGTAATTCAGGAAGGATACTTGATCAAAATACTAGCACTGCTATAATTCTTCTACCTTCATTTAACTCACGCAGTTGCTAAATCACAGAAGCATTCAGGTATGTTTTTGAAAAACAGTATCCAGACAAAATAACCCCAACATGGAAGCAGAGATTTAGGTTGTTATAATGAAGTACTTGAAAGCATCCAAGTAGTCAATGCAACTCAAATCCATCTATGGGATCTAAATTTATTAAAATATAGAAGTGCAAACTAAGACTGGAGTAGGAAACTGGCTCTGGTGAGCCAACAGGACAATCTATTTCTTTGGTGTTTTTTATCTACCGGTATATTATCCTTATTTTATTTAAATCTGCTACTCAGTGTTAACTATCCCTTGAAGATTAGACAATGTAATATCCTGAAATACTGAATTTAATCCAGTTTAATCTCTCAAGATAAAAGACAGAACAAGTCCCGATTTTACCTAAATCACAAGAAGACAAAATGATTATGCTGGACAAGAAAACTGTAAATAAAGCTAACAAGACAAATCTACTTACTTTATTCACACCTCAAATACATATGACCATTTGAACTGGGATTTGGAAACAGAACTTGAAAGGCAAGCACATCTAGAGCTGTCTTCCTCTTATAAACAAGTAAACAGGTGATCAGAATGCTTTCTTAGCTTTCATCCTGAAGCAACAATTCATACATCCTCAATGAGAGAGGAGAAAGTTAAACCTTCAAAGGAATTGGAACAGACCTTGTTGCCAGATGATGCCGACTGACTGCACATACAGTAATTTCTATCTTCGAATATTAACCATCTATAAACAAGAATGTGGATTCCTTAAAAAACAGCTTTTGAAACTCTTGGGCAAAACTTGCAGATAGTTTAGCAGTTTCCACAGAAGCTTAAAAGACTGCCACTTAGCAGTGGACACTTCATAGCTAGTCATGAAAGGAAACTAGTAGAGGGTTAAGACTAATAAGACCAAGTTAAGACTAATAATAGTCATATAAAGCGAGATCATATAGCATCACATCACAAAAAAAAAGAAATCTAAACAGACACAGTTTTACACAATTCAAATGAATCAAACTGCTTAAAATTACACTTCAATAGAATTAATAATAGGTGCTGGTTTAGTAGAAAATGTATTACTGTACCCTAGCATTTAGCCACTATCTTTCAAAATGCTGTTTGCTGTTCAAAGTATCCAACTGTGGCAGGATATCAAATTAGTTTGTTGTTATTTAATCAATTATAATTCCTTCCATGTTTTGGGCACTTTGAGGGGCATTTTTCAGTTATACCAATTATGCATTTTTCAGGATGAAAAAAGGAATGCATTCAATCCACTACCCTGAGCAGAAATTGTCTTGCCTAATGCCAAGGGCAGCAGGCCAAATTATAAAAACCATGGCAACCAGTAACCCTAGTATTCTTGTCAAGACAAAGTTGAAATAATACTCCTAAATAATGCCAAAAACACATGTTACAGATGAGGCCTTAGAAATAGTAGTAATTAACTCTTTTGGACCTAGTTGTGAACAAGAATACTAAGAATGCAATGAATTTAAAAGCTAGAAATAATGTGTGCAGCAGCCAAAACCCTGACTTGCTATCCTTGAATTTGACAACAATGCAGAAAGCCTTTATAAATCTCAAAGAGCCCTACAATTTAATTTCCTCATCAAAACAGAGAAAAACTGCACAGTTTAACAAGTCCAAAATGACCTAATTTGCTCTAATCTTGCCAGTCTCTTACAAGCCAGAGATCTGATCCATCTTGATTTATCTGACTCAGACCAGGAAAGGGGACCAAAGGAAACGGATGCATCAACACTACATACAGTCAAGGTCCCTGGCATTCCAGTTCAATTGAACTCAAAGACAGTAATCCAGTGACATAAAATCATAATCCCATTTTGATGAATCACATCATTAATGCTGCTGGCCCATCTTTCTGCATTCAAGTGGGAACACATGCCAACTGACTGGCTCCCAAACCACCCAGTATGCATATGAGACATCATAAAATACTGCTGGGAATAGAACAAATTATTAGGTAACTGTTTTGAGCAGTATTTAAAAACTTTTTTTAACAGGAGTCCGCTAGGAGCCTAGGACTGGAAAACTTTTCAGGAGCAAAAACTAAGTAGTTCAGGATTTTTATACCTGTCTGCCTGCATACCGCAATGCAAGCTTCCCACTCACCAATGCCTGTACATCCTCAGGTCTGTAAAAAAGCATAGAGATATTGATTTGCTGAGTCACATAATCATTGCTTTCCAGAAAAATCTGCATTCTACTATCAGTGTTATATTAATATATTTAAAATGCCTTATGGAATGCCAAATAAGCATGAACTAAAGATAATAAAAAGAAACCAGCTATTTGAATATTTTTTACTCCAGATATAGAGAATAACTTTTGCTTGTAGCCATTGGAAATGCCAGAGTTATAATAAGGAAATCAGGAAATATACATGAAACCACAAACCAGATGTTCTGACATCAAGAACAAAATAACAACATTGATATAAGGGATTGGACAAAATATTTCTAGGGCTTCCTTTTTCAATGTCATTCATCATGTGGAAGAAAAATCAAGAGAACCTTTGTTTTCTCTTAGCTGTCAGAAATGAAAAGTAAAGAGTTATATTTCAAAAACCTCCAGCTATCCCAGTAGTCAACTGAGCCTCCCCAGATCAAATCATATTTTGACTAGGAAAGCACGCTATAATTCTAGGTTCTAGAATTCTAATTCTAGGACTAGGACACTCAATTCTAGGTCTGCTTCTATCAAGCACAGGCTAAGTTTCTTAGAACAGAGCTGAAAAAGTTAATATTTTGCAGTGATAATGCAATTCTAATATGGAGAAATCTAAATGGGACTCAAAAGCAAACATTATATCCTTGTTTGCTCCTTTCCTGGTTTTTAATGTCCCCCCCTTTTTCCTCCTTAGATTTGAAAATCAATTTATTCATACAAGAGTTTAACAAACTGCCACATATGGTATGATCAGTGCTACTGTCTCTGCATGTATAAAAAAAAGGAAACAAATACATGTTGTATTCTCTATGTGAAGCAATAAAATCACATACGAGTTTAACATGATCTTGCACAGCAGCATATACTTCAATGCAGTGATGGCTTTGGGGCTGTCAATAGAATCATAACCTTCGAATGCCTCATAGAAATAAGAATATGCTGTCTTCCAATCCTTTTCTTCTGCTGCATGGATAATACCTATTAAAAGGGAAATAAAAAAGAGGTCTGAATATAACAGATACCTGAGAACAAGATAAGGGAAAACATTGCTGCCAAATCCTATTTATTTCTTCAAGCAGAAAATTCTTGAACTTTCTTATCTACCCTGTTGTGGGGTAGAGCAAGAAAAAAGTAAGTTTATGAATATAGTTAATTTTTTTCTAATCTTCACAAAATTCATTTTCATATATTCATGCAAAATAGTAGACATAATTTGTTCCAATATTTAAAGTTTCACCAACTTTTCTGATAGCAGATTGAATAAGAATCAAAACACCACCAACTATATTAAGTATCTGGTAAATCACAGAAGTCATGTCAAGGAAATAATCAAGAGATGTTCAGATGTATAATTTACAATAAAGTTTAACAAAAGAGCATTATCCAACTATTCAGATACCGTATTTATCGGCTTATAACGCGCACTTTTTTTCCTTGAAAACAGGGCTGAAATCATAGATGCGCATTATAAGCCGGTATCTAAATTCCCCCCCCCCCCCTCAAAGTTTTCCCATGTCTCTCCCTGCAGCCGGGCAGAGCCGCAGGAGCTTGGGATTCCTCCCCCATGCCATGGGGATTCCTCTCCCGGCTTTGGAAGCAGCGGCGGCGAGGGCGCAGCTGGGGGAGGTTTTGAAACCGCCCCCCATGCGATGCCGGCCACTGCTGCTTCCAAAGCTGGGGGAGGAATCCCCATTGCATGGGGGGCGGTTTCAAAACCTCCCCCGGCTGTGCTCTCGCCGCCGCTGCTTCCAAAGCCGAGGGAGGAATCCCCATCACATGGGGGGGTGGGGTTTCAAACCCGCCGCTGGCCCTGCCTGGCCGTGCGGAAGTCCGTATTACCCCCGTGCCGCTAGGTAAGCCTCTGCCGGGGAGAGGCCATGGGGCGGGCTGGGGTCTTTTGTGCCAGCTGGGGTGGGCGGCGGCTTTTCTCCGGGCGAGCTGCGGCTGCAGCAGAGGCAGGCGGGCGGGCAGCGGGGCGATGTGGGCGGCGCAGCCTGGCGGTTCCTGGCCGCCCCCCCGCCCGCTGGCATC
>JAEANM010016727.1:0-13182 GCA_017656035.1 Myanophis thanlyinensis
GATAACATAGGCAAAATGACAGCTATTTATACCATTTACAAATGCGCACCTAGCCAATCAGAGAGCAGGATTTTCCCACTCTCTGACTAACCACGCCAGACTTGGTGTCTGCTCCATACCTTATATGGTACAGAACATCCATTTTAATGGAGAAAGTCATTATGTAAAAATATAAGCATTCTTCTGCTAAAAATGCACATCTCTCTTGACAATTAGGACATAAGCTATTTCAAAGCATCAGTTATTCGTATACAAAAGCGTAGGAGCCTGAAATGACAACTTTGAAATCCTCCTCTGAACACCCATTTAACCCTCTGAACGATCTGTGTGGTTGGAAAGAATTTCAGTTGCAAATCAGTAAGGCTTCCACACAGCACTTTTGCCTTGGGGATTCCAGTATGTCTGAAAAGCATTTCTGCCAGAACCATGTAGTTATAGTTACATGGTGTACTGCTGTTTTACAAGGCAGGTGGGAATTGGTGATATTCCAAAAAGTGGCTAAGAGCAATTTTGCCAAACTGCATAATGTCATAACATATAACACTGGTCTACAAGGAGAAAGCCTCAGAATTTAGCTTAATTTTAACAAAATTGGGTCACTAATAAAGGAAAATTAAGTCCTGATTATTAATTGGCTCCAGTTTCCAAAATACAGCTTAAGGTCAAAATGTCATCAAAATAATTCAAAATTACGAGGAGGATGTGCTCCATAATTTTACTCCATAATTTTTCTGCAAAATGTGATATAGCAATGAGAATGGTGCCACACCAATCATTATACATTTATCTTTTTATTGATACCAGTAACACATCTTTCCATTCATGTATCGGTTTGTCACGTAACATTTTCATGCTTTTTGCATGAAAAGTTGACAAGCTCTAACATCAGATTAAACAAGAAGGTTCCCTCTTTATTTGGTATCTAAACTGCACTTTTTGGCTTTTCTTTTGTGAACTGCAGTAGGATCATCCCTGGGGAGATTCCAGCAATAAACAGCAAGCATGGATGGACTCCATTTCCCTTGGTATCTTTTCTCCATGCCTGCGATATCCTGGTGGAATCTCTCCTCATGCTCATTGCTCACTGCCCCACAGTTCAAAGGGGAATAGTCTAAATGTGAGTGTAAGAAGTGAATTTTCAGTGACATGCTTGCACCAAGTGCTTTATAGGCAAATTTATAAGCAATTTTCCATGTGTTTTTCATAGTCATCTGCCTTGCTGTTCTCAAAGTGAAGATAAATTTATACACTTCCATGCAGTACCGTTTTCATTGTTCTACTGTACTTTGTAGAGAAGTCATGAGGCATCATGATCATTAGAACCTCCCTCCCTTATAAGCAAATATATTGGGTTGTGTATAAATCTTTATTGTGAAATATCTCAAAAATGTTCACCAACCAGCACCTTTATCACCAGTGTAACTACTTTCTTACAAAAGGCACCAATGTGCCAAGCCTTATTAGTTGTATATTCCAGAGGATGAACTGTCACCATGTGTATTACTTATAACAACTCTTGACCTCAATATACTAAATTTTAAGATTGTTGTCATATACTTAATAGCCTATGATTCCTTAAACCTGGTGTGCCAGCAGCCTGAGAAAAAAGTAAGGCTTCCCTTTAAGTCTCAAAACTAAATTAATGTTAGGAAACTTGTTGTCCACTGGATATATTTTAGATCTATGGTTCTCAACCTGTACTCCACAGATTCCTGGGGGGGGGGCCACAATGTCATCACAGGGGGTCCATGAAGGCTTCAAGAAATGTTATCATTTAAATCTTGAGTTCAATCTTGGGAGTCCCTGGCATGGTCTGTGGCCACAAAAGATATTTAAAGGGGGACCATGGTGAAGAAAAGTTTGAGACCACTGCTTTAGATCACAGCCTATCATTGGCCATTTTGAATTCCAAAGCAACTGGTGGGTATTAGACTGCCTAGCCTTAGACTAAATGAGGTCCAATTATAGAAATTCAGAAATGATTATTTATTTTAAATAAAATGCAACACAGACTTGTCAGCTGTCAGCCCCAGCTTTCTGAACCTGGCCGGGGCTGCCATTCACATGGGGGAGCCGCAGCATACTCACCCACTGACCCACTGACCCAACAAGTGGGAATGACAGTGTGGGCACCATTCGCTCACCATCCCCACCCTACATGGACTGCCAGGATTGCCAAGCATGGGCACCACTCTCACCAGCCTCCCCATGGATGGCCGGGGCTGCCGGCTGCAAGGAGAAGCTGTGCACAACAGCTGATGACAGGAACAGCTGTTCGGTGTGGCCGGTGTGTGTGCGTGCAGCATCCAGGTGTCGATTTCAAAAATCTCTTGGCCATCCACACCTGAAGACTGCAGGTGTGTGGGGGTGGGCATGTGTGTGGGCTGCGGGGCAGGGTGTGTGCAGAGCACATAAAAGGTGGTGGAGAGCATGCTGAGGTAGCACTGACTTTATTCTCACATGAGATTCATTTAGTGCCGGTTGAACGAGCAGGAGATAAACTCTGATTGACTGCTTTGGACTGTGGTCTGGTCATTTCTACCTTGTTTCTACCAGAGCGTGACGTAGTTATCAAGAAATGGAAAAGCACACATATCACCATTTACAAGGGAGTCCTCTTTGAGTGGACTAATCTAGAGCTTTATATTACAGAGGAAGACCTCCCAACGAGACATTTGATTTGAAGTTTTTCTTGATAATTTTCCAATCGGTTCCAATATATCAACCATTTGTTTTTATCTGTCACTTCTCTTCTGTAATATGTTTCTTGAACTGAGCTCCATAAAGGTGTTTTTGAACACATCCTGAGTTTATATCTATTCCATATTCTCAATATGGCATATGTAATTAGATGATATTTGAAAACCTCATTAACTTTAACTTTATCATGCTACATAATACCTATGCCATCCAAACTTTAGGTCATGAACTTGTAACTGTAAAATTCTCTTGTTTCTCAACATCCATTTTTTTCCAGCCAGACCAAACAACAAGCTTCTTGTACAGTAGGTCCCTTTTGCAAACAGTGACAAATCTGCTTTGGAGAACACAGACAAAGATCTTTGCTGTGATGGACAGCAATGAGATACTTCTGTAATTTCTGCAGTCTGATTTGCTTTCCTTATTTTTGTAGAGAGCCACAGTGAGGGCCTCATGGAATTCATCAGGCATCTCCTTGGTGGACCAAATGTCTTCCAGGAAATCTTGGAATGCCTGCAAGAGGCTTTGGTCTAGTGCTTTGAAGACCTCAGCAGGAATGCTGTCATGCCCTGTTGCTTTATTTGAGTTCATCTGTGAGATTGATTTTCTGATTTCATCAGTGGAGGGAGGGACATCTAGGGTATCCAACACTGGCAGCTGAGAAATCTGCTCTAAGTTATCATGGTCAACTGTGAATGGTCTAAACGTCTATGGAGATTTTCAGTCATCCAGGTCATGATTGTCCCAAAAGTGCTTTTTTTAAAGGGACAACAGACTTTCTTGTTTTTCCTCTGAGGTTATTTTACTTGAAGAAGCTTGTTGGATGAGAAACAAAATGTCTTCAAAGAAAAACGGGAATGTCCAGTTGCCACTTGAAAAAAACACCCTTGTGGATGGTCTATTGAGTACATTGGAAAAGTGTTCAACCCAGTGATTTTTCAGGTCTAACTGGTCTTTGATAAGATAATAGACCCTTAAAAGCAAATAGGAAAATGAACAAATATACCATATTTTTGGGACTATAAGATGCACCTAACTATAAGACGCACCTAGATTTAGAAGAGGAAAACAAGGGGAAAAAGTTTTTGGACTCTGCACACACCATTTCCAGCCCTTTTTTCAGGTCTTTTTCTGACCCATTTTTGGGCCTTTTTTTGGCCCCAAAAAGGCTAGAAAAAGGCCAAAAAAAGGCTCACGGAGACCAAAAAATGGCTGACAGGTGGGCAGGGCTTCAGCAATATTTATTCTATAAGATGTACAGACATTTTCACCCATTTGACATTTTGGGAGACAAAAAAGTGCAACTTATACTCCAAAAAATATGGCAAACATTACACAAATAAAGAAGATCAAATAAAAAACACTGGAACATATATCTGCAGAAGCAGTTAATGGGTTTACCTACTGTATAGGCTGTATCCTTACTAGTGGTACAGTGCTCTTCAGTTTTTCAGCTCTTTTTTAAGTTTTTTTTAACTTTTCCAAACATAGTACAGACACATTTGCTACCCAGTTCAAGGGAGCCATCATTTGACCCATTGCCTGTGTTGGGCAACTTCAACCTTTTTCCAAATATAATCTGTAATATTTAATCACTTGTTCATAGAGAGCTAGATAGATGTTCAGAAATATTCTGTACTTGGCAAATTCAGAGGACAAGATGTTCAGAAATAATAATTTCTTACTCTTGATCCCACACACTCATACGCATACTTTGTACATGGAAGTAATTGTATATGAAATTAATGGAAAAAAATTAATACACTGTGCAATTGAATATTTTACAAAAAATCAAATATCCCTATAAGAAAATAGCTTTCTAAGTGGGAGTTTAAATTAGTTGCAAGCTGGACAGTAAAAGTATTGCTTAAGTCTATTTTACAGTATGGAAAGATTGAATATAGAAGCCATAGGAAGGCAAGAAGAACTTATCAAGCGACAATAGCTACAGAGAAATTTCTGATTAATCTCAGCCTACTAAATTGTATGGTATGGATATTATTATGGAGGATTGCTGAACCTCACTACATTTCAGATTGTGTTCTCCCTTAAGCAAGTCTTTATCCATTGAACCACCTAATTCTACAATCACTAAGGAGCTATTAGAAATAATAACCAGTACCAATATTGGTATATCAAGGCTATGAACACTTAAAATCAGTCCAGTGCAGAATTTCTAAACAGTGTTTAAATGAGGACTTTTTAAAAACTTTCCTACAGAATAACAGATGATACAACAATGACATTCTGTGTCATTGGGAGGCCATTTTATAGTACAATAACCCCTTTGTATTTATTACTTTTGTATGAAGAAAGTGCATATCAAAGCACATTTTATATCCTATGAATATGCTGTGTATTCCAAAATAATAATAGAAAATAAAATATATTGATTTAAGATGCAGGCAATACACTCATTCCAATTCCCACACATCCATCAAAAATCTAACAAACAAGAAACTAAACACTTAATAACTATGCAACATAAGCAGTAAAGACTTTGCTGGACCTAAGATGCTTTTTTTGGGGGGGGGGGATTTAGAAACAACACTTCTATCATTGGGTTTCATTGGCTTGAAAGTAGAGATCCCTCCACTATTTTAGCCAGGTAGCCAAGAATAATTTTGCTAGAAAAGTTCGTCAACCTATTCTATTCTAGTTTGCATCCAAAGTAGAGTCTGGAAGATTGAAGATCTCACCTTGAGTCTTTGCTGTTTGGTTATTGTGTCGCTAGGGCAGATGGAGAAGAAAGAAAGCATTTTCCCAGCTTTGAAGAAGTCAACATTGGTGTCTGTCCAGGAAGTTTCTAGAGCACACCCCAGATGTTAAAGAAGTGGTATGGTTGCAAGAGTTGGGAATACTGTTTCCACTCTTCTAAAGAAGCTTCAAGTTGCAGTCATCTTTTTTCCTCCAGCTGGCCATCAGGAGAAAGCAAAAATTATCACTGGGTCAGTGTCCCCTCTTGTGATCTGTAATAATTGCTTGGATACCAGCTGTGCTCTTACTCTCCTCCATGTAAAAAGGGGGAAATGCCTGGCTTCTTTTTCTGTTTTTAACACATCTTTTGCACATCTGTTTTTTATTCAAAAGAAAAAAAATTGTTGGTCTATCAATTCAACATTCTTCCCTTATATAAATTCCCATCAAAACAGGGGGGCATCCAGAGGGAAAGGTAAAAAGAAAAATCAATATGGTAGTAATAGCTATATGATCAAAGCCCCTTCTCATTTGTGTGAGCACACATAAATGGGACGGGGCTTTGAACTTTTTTTTCTCCTTCCTTGCACACATCCCTGTGCTGAAAGCAAGCAATGACATCATCAGATGGCCTTTGAAGGACATAGCTTCTGTGGTTGAGAACCAAGGAGAGAGGAACACCTTGTCTGAAGCCAGGAGTTTTAGAGAAACAGGATTCAAGACTTGGATATTCACTGCTTATGCAGCACAAACAAATCAAATCAAGCCACGAAATTTTTATAGAGGTTATGATCTGGATCAGGAACTGACTAGGATTAAGATGGAGATGACTGATCATCATTGACTTGAGAAATCAGAACTAGGAAGGGTGAAGGTAAATGTTGTAAATGTTCCTGCAAATACAGAAATAGACAAAGGTCTGGTACTGCAGCCTCAAGAATCCCAGCCTTATAATTCTCCCATTGGTGCTGAACTGCATCTGAGTCATTCACTCAGTGTTCTGTTTCAATTACCCAGCCACCAGGGGTGAAAAGCATCCAGATCGTACCACATTGCCCAAACCGGTAGTGGCAATTTGAAATTGGCCCCGCCCCCTGCCCTTGCCCTTCTGTTTCCTTATATGAGCTTCGTCATTTTGTTTCTTACCTTAATCAGCTGCTTGGCATGTCTACGGAGCCTTCCTGATGATCCCAGCTGCCTCTGGTGCCTGTAAATGGGGTTTAAAGAGCCATGCTGTGGCGTGCGTGGTGTGCATGCACGCGCACCGAACCGGTAGTAAAACCAGTAGGATTCCACCCCTGACAGCCATTAGAAGAGATTAGAAGTTATTTCAAAATACTGAAAAATTCATTATGAGGTAGGTAGGTGTGTGTGTGTGTGTGTGCCTGCCAAATAAATAATACCCTTCTGTTGCATGTGTTTTGATTTTTACCATGGCATTTGGCTAAACATTTCTTTGGATATTTAATGGAAGTTTGAGTAGCTCAGAGTTGGTTTTTTGAGTAGCTCAGCTTTCAAGGAGAATTCCTAATTTTGGGGTTCCAGAATATTGTATATTTAAACTCACCATGTTCAGGCTAAATTTCACCTAGTCTTTTCCACACTTGATAAGCTTCTAGAAATCACCCAAGACTTAATACTAAATTTCATATTCCTAAAATGTCTGCTTTTTTATGTTGTGAGCAATAGGGTTTTCAGGAAGAAAAAAGAAATGAATAGCATAATTTATGATTAACGAGAGACGGCATTTGGGCTCCCTAGTAGGAGGCACCAATATTTACAAATGCAAAGAGAAGAAAATGCAAACATTAAAGCAAGGCTTATTAGATAATGTAAGCATGCTAATCCAAGGAATAAACCCACATGCAGAAATACACCATATAGGACTATTCTCTACCAATCTGCTTTCCTCCCAAATGTATCTTGCAGTACTGAAGTTTCTATGCTTGACTGCAATTTTCCGGTGTGCAAAACAGCCTATGCTCAGTATTTTCATTCAGACATTTTGTGGCTTTTAAGTGTACAGTATCTTCAATCTGCTTATTTTGGAGAGGCGGGAGGTTTGCCTCCAAACAAGCGACAGACAATTTTATTATGGAACAACTTTTTTTAACATACTTGGACATTCAAAGGGATTTTTTAACCTTTTCTATTTATCCCTGGTCTATTTCAATAATCTGTTGTTTGAATAGTAAGATTGTGGGGAAATTGTAGTGTTCAAGTATTCCTGAATTATAGTTCCCCAGTTTTGAAGGTTTATGAAAGAAAATGAGATTAATTATAACTTCCACTATCATGAAACTTTTCAGTTCAGGGTTTTATTTGATGGTCAGTGTAATTTTATATTCTTCAGTTAACATTTTCTTATATAAAGCTTCAAGACTTGTGATAAACTGCACCTATAATTGCAATAACATCTATAACTGCACCTATATTATAATATAAAATAATCTGGTGTTCACGCATTTACATTTTCCCTTTCAGATGATAATATTGCCTCCCCCATTAGTTTGCTGAAGTACAATTTCAAATAATTAATTTCATTGACATGTTGGTTGTGCTATTGTTGAAAGTTGTTGCTAGGCAATATTTAGAAGATCACTGGTTTCCATGCTTGGGGATACCTATGTACTCCTCAATTAGTAGAAAAATTATTTTCAGACATTGTGATCATCTTAAAATATCATTTTTATTATTATAGCTAATAGATTAATTTGTTCTCCCAGATTTTTCTGTAAATCAATCTATTCTGATATGACACATTTCTTTTTGGTAAATATAATTAGGGAGGGAATGTTTTCTGGTTTCACAAAGATTACATAATTTGGTTCACAAAACATACTAAATGAAAATACCAACAAGCAACTTGTTCAATCTGTTGTATCTAATCTCTAAACAATTTGTTCTTTCCTAACTCTCCTTTTACTTTTCTGGATCACAGATTGTGAAGAATATAAATTCTGGGGTGAAAGAGAGAGACTGAGAGAACTTTGTCTTTAAAATCCTGCAAGGGGACCTTTAAGATATGCCTACATCACTTTCATTTTTGTCAAATCATTCCTTTTGCTCTGAGAAATGACATAATTCATAACTTCAAAGATTGGATTTATACAATGCCTATGCAATGGAACTCAATTAAACTCAAATACTTTGGCCATCTAATGAGAAGGAAGGACTCACTGGAGAAGAGCCAAAGGTTGGGAACAATTGAGGGCCAAAGAAGAAGGGATGGCAGAGAATGAGGTGACTGGATGTAGTCACTGAAGTAGTCGGCATGAGCTTAAATGGACTCCGGGGGATGGTAGAAGACAGGAAGGCCTGGAGGAACGTTGTTCATGGGTTCGTGATAGGTAGGACACAACTTTGCAACTAACAACATCAACAACAATGCAATGGAAACAAGAATCTACTAGAAATCTTCATGTCTGTATTGAGCAACTGTTGTAAATGGCGTGCAAGTTATAGTCTAACAAATGTCAGAGTGGCATTAATTTAATATAGTCAGACAATTATGCCAGCATGCTAAGATTTATTTATTCTCATCTGAAGCCTAATACTTTGAGAGGTGTGTTTTTCTCTTCACCCAACCCCTTTGTTTTACAAGCTAATATTTCATTTCCCAGGAGCACAAATATGTATGTCCTTCTCTGCAAAAGGATACTGGTTAATGAGGCTTCAGAGTTTTATCTTCAGCATCTTCCAAAATCCTATTAATAAGCTCCAACTTTCCATTGATTATGCATCTTTATTGCTTTTGCTAAAAGCATATAGTCAATTAAATGCTGTTACCTCTTCAAGGACAAGCCGACTCATCATAGCCATCCGGCAGTAACCCAGCCGTGCGCTCGTTTTGTAACTGAGGCAGCAATTAACCAAAGGAATTAAAATTCCTAGTGATAAGCAGATGAGAACATCTTTTACACTGCTACATGTAAAAGTAGGAACATCCTAATAGAAAGGCCAGATGTGTTGTCCGAATGCAGCTCAGATATTCCCCTGACACTTAAAGAAGACATGTAGACTTCAGAATGGTTTCTTTCCTCAACTGCCTTGGCCAATAGCATGGAGCTATAACATCATGCAAGATACATGTTCTCCATTTCGCTGTCATTGTTCCAAGTAATGAAATCCGAGAAGTCAGGATTCTGACACTTTGTTCAGGTTCAAGAGATCCTTTATTGAGTACATCATAGGAGCACTTAGAAAGGTGAAGCTAGCTCTAAATTATTCCCACACTTAGGGATAGTTAAACGAATAAGACCTCCGCACCCCTCTTTGTCTCTCAGGTCACATGGGCCAAATCAGTCCAGATGTAGTTTCCCACTCAACTTCAACAAGTGTCCATTGACATGACATTGGTTCTCACACCGGCTAGCAGATGTTATGGCTAGCCTGCTGATGCACCACTTTCCTGAGTCCCTCCCCCATGCTCTCCTCACTCCCCCTTGAATGGCAACCAAGAAACGAAGCAGAAGTATCACTTCAGCTGAAGTCATTTTGCAGGTTGACATTTGCCATGAAATGCACCAGTATCCCTCCCAGTCTATTCCCTTATCGTTTCCCCCCACAGCCTATGCTTACTTTCTATGAACTAAACCACCTACAAAAAGAGGGAGGAGGATGAGCAATTAGCAGAGAAATGGAAATGTGGTAGTTATTTTAAGCCATTTAAGGGGATTATCTCTGAACTTTCACCACTGTTTACTTTCATTAATTTTCTATCCTGTTTCTTCCTTATTATGCCCTCTATAACTGTCCTTGGGAAAAGTTTGGATGCATTATGTATTTTAATTAGTGAACTCTTTTTCAGCAAATGCAAATTTCGGATGTAGCCTCTTGAACGAAGTTTACATGGAAGCCAGTTCATTAGCTTCAGTAGCCTTCTAGCAAGGTAAGTATAGGCAACAATCTGCACAATCTTACAAAGCTTAAACTCTATGGGGTTTAGATACTGGACATATTCAATTATTGGACTTGGCTTCAAAGACCACGTACTTTTAGATTTGCTCATGTACCGCCCAGTGGAAAATACTTTTCTATTGAAAGTGTCCTTACGAGGGAACCACTTAAGTCCATGAATGTGGTGCTGTTTCTGTTGTCAGCTTTATTTATGGCTTTGCAGATGGAGTAAGCCTTCCAACACAAGTCTACTAAAGTACACTCCATTATCTCTTATTAATGGGAAATTGTCCATAAATTGCTGATGCATGACTCACTTTCTCAACACAGCTGCGGTCTTTTTATCCTGGGATAGTCAAGCCCCATGGGGATTTGAAAAGCCGGGAGGGTGGAGGAGTGAGCGGTCCTGAAACAGTAGAGCTGAGCATAATGTTCTTCTATAAAATACTCCCTTGAATCAGCATGGGAGTCAGAAAGTAGATCTTTCACAACAGTTAAAGCAGCTTCAGTCCAAGGATCAAACAAAAAAGGAGGGGGGGAATCATTATAGAAGAGAGAACTAGTAGAAAGAATGGGAAAGGAAACTGTATTTTAATATATTATTTCTTTTTAACCTTCCTTTAAATGTATGCACCATAGAGAAAATGCAACTTGCATTGGATTCTTGTATCAATAATTTTTTTCTTTTTCCATTAGAATTCATTGGTATCTCATGAATAGGGGAGGTTATTGCTGTTTTGAATTGGTTCTGCAAGAACCATTTTAAATAGAGAGAATTTAGATTTTTTTAATACTTTGGCTCACATACAATCCATTTTCATTAAACACACTTTGAAAACTTGCATCTGAGCTCTTCAATATTTAAAGCTACATATTCCAATACTGAGTTCTTTAATGTGGCAGGAAAAAAAAATTCAAACCTTCTCCAAGCTGTCCCATCCTTTGATAAAAGGAGTCTTGGCACTGTAGTAGAAACTCTCAACTACGGTCTATCCATTAAGCTAACTGAAAAGAAGGTTTAACTTGAATGGAATTTAATTGAAATATGATTTTGTTTTCCAAAATAGTCACGCTGGAACCAAGAATTGAGAATATTTATTTCCACTTGAACATACCTGCTTAAAGATGCAGTGCTTTCAAACTATATAAACTTGCATGTTTGTTCTCAAGTTTAGTTTAGCTAGCCAGGAGATAGCAATTCTGATTTTTAGCACTTGGTACTGTAATGCACATGTTCCACTATATTCCTTGCCAACATGAAATAAATATACATGTATCTATATTTCTCTACCTCTCAACCAGAAATAGACTGTTCAATAGCTTGCATGGAACAACACATGGTGTGTTTTTTTTACCAAGAGTGAAACTGTGTAAAAATATAACATAAATTTTATGTAGCATTCCCTGAAGTTGGACCAGAATTTGGATGAAGGCACTGAATTTATTTAATCATCATCCTTATTCTGTTTCAAAACAGGTTTTGCCAAAAATTTCACATAATCAAGATGGAACATTGGTATTGAGCTCTAACCAATCTGAAAACTCGTTTAGTGACCATTCACAGTTGCAACAGTGATGAAAAAGTAACTTTATGATCATTCCTTGCACTTATGACCTTCAGAGATCTGCAAAGTAAAGAAAAGCTGACTTAAGACCAGAAGCACAGTTGTGGTTTCACTTAGCAACCAAGCCACTTAATTACTGAATTGCCAGTTGTAATTATGGTTGTTAAATGTGGACTACTATATACCCAACGTTCTATACCACTCTGATCTATGTTTAATATTTTGTCAAGGTCTTATTTTGGATTATTATGGAATGAGCAAGTAGTAGTTGTTATTCCTCTTTTTCCTTATTTGGGAGAAGAAAAGACAGCCATCTTGACACATGAAATCAAGAGGGAATGACTTGGCATTTTGCCCCACAAAGTGCCTAAGATCTAGGGAAAGTCCACTGTTTTGGCATGGATTCACATATTACGCATTATGTTACTCTATTTCATTCATATGTCAATGAATCACTGAAAAAAATAATCAGAAAACATACCAGTGCAATCAAAGGGAGTTTTTAAGGATCCAATTTGAACTGGTCACCAATTTTAGTTTCAAACTTTCAGACTCATTCTGGAGCCCTTCTGCAAGGATTTTTTTCCCCTCACCTGTGTCTGGAGAGAAATAAGTTTCTAAGGATGGGCTCTAGCATGAGTCTGAAAGCTTCAAAGACTAAAACCTGGTGAATGACTCAGATTGGATTCTGCAACATTATCCCGCGATACATATATATGCTTTTATTTGAAAGGGATTTTTCTATGCTTTTGGGTAACATACAGATTTTTCGAGTAATTTAAATGATTACTGTTGTATAGAAAAGTATGCATACTTTTTTGTACACAGCCATAAGATTCACTTCTTCCCTGCTCAATTCACCATGTATACATTTTAATTAAATGCAAGTTGGCTCTAATATATTTCTTTACTACACTGTATCCCAAATATAAATGGGCTTGTACAAGCTTTCCTCACTAAAAATGATGAGCCATAGCAAAGCATTCACGATACCTTCCCCCCCACTTTTTTTTTTCTTTTTGCCATAGCAATATGTGTTTTAGCAAAACATTCAGTTTGGAACTAAAATAAGTGATGGATTATTTCTGTAGTTTAGAAATATATTTTCACACAGAAGTGGGGGGAGGGGGATGCCTAGAGATATTTCTTTACATTTCAAGCCTTGGGCCCTCCACTGCCCAAAATAGTATCCTGAGAATTTCTATTTGTCCCACAGTTGCTGAAGAAATAAGGATGAAATATAATAAGGATGAAATACAAAGAGAAACATTATTATTATTATTGTTATAGTTATAGGTATAGTTATAGTTATAGTTATTGT
>JAEANM010016728.1:0-13182 GCA_017656035.1 Myanophis thanlyinensis
AGAGAGAGAAAGAGAGAAAGAGAGAAGGAGGGGGGAAAGGGTGGGGGAAATAATCTAGCAAAAGGGTTTAATCCGGTGCAGATCTTATGCTGCCGGCCTCAGAGACAGAGGCCAGTTTCTTTCTTCCAACCGGCCAAGCTCCCCTCCCTTATCTAGGAAGCTTTTGAAGGACATCAAAGCCCCCCCCCCACTTCCCCAGCAGCTACATTCCACCAGAATAGGAAAGTTTGGATGACCTCTCCTGCAGTGGGGCAGCCCCAAAAGGGGTTAAGAGAGGGAAGAGAAAAAAAAAAAGAGAGAGACAGAGACCGATACAGAGAGAGAGGAGAGAGAGATGGGGGCAGGGTGGGGGAGAGGCCAAGGGTGGGTGACTCTCTTAAGCTAGTTAAGCAGCTAAAGCTATTTTTAGGAAGAAGGCAGCTGCAATGGGAACAGGCGGTCAGCAAAACGTTAAAATAAAATAAACCTCGCAGAGCCTTACCTTTAGAAATGCAGCCTGTTCCTAGACGCCGGGAGGTTGCAGAGCAGAGCGGAGAAGAGATTGGGGGTGGGTGGGGTAGGGAGAAGGAGAGGAGGAGAGAAAATAACCAATTGGAAAATAAAAGGGGAGGAATGAGCCCTGGCTCTGGGCTTGTGTGGCCGCTGTCCTGAGAGGAGGAAGGAGGAAGAGGAGGAGGAAGAGCCCGGCCGCCACCCCCACCCCCCTGCAAGCCTGTGAGCTGTCCAGAGGCTCTTGGGACTCTCTGTGCAGGGAGGGCGCATCATTGGCCATGCAGCAGGCGCCACAGCCTATGGCACAGCGGCGCTTTGGCCCGCGCGCGTGTGCCGTGCACAGAACACCCCCCCCCCCCACGCACACAACACCCTGGACCAGCACACCAAGATGGCTTTCCTGGGCTCGGCGGGGAGCTCTTTCCACCCAGAGCATCATCATCTGGCCTGGAGGAGGAGAAGGAGGCCCACCTGGTGGTGGTGTGTGTGGATGGATGGAGGGAAGGATGGATGGAGAGAGAGAGAGAGAGAGCACAGCATAATGCAGGGAAATTAACCCTGGGGAAGGGGAGGTGGGCCAGGAGGGTGGTGGGAAGAGCTAGCTGGGATGAAAAGGTCCGGCTCTTCCTCCTTCTGTGCCCAAAGATGGCACCGAGGAGAGCTTCAACAGGTCTCTGGGGAGAACCTACTGGGAAGGAGATTGATGGATGGGATAGTAGGAGAAGCGGAGAGGACTCAGATGGGCCCCAAGCATAAACCTACCTTGGAAAACCTCCCTTCCTCGTCATCTCCAAGGAAGCCTCTGAAGGGTATTTCAGAGAGGTTATAGCTGGACGCTTGGAAAGAAGGAGTCCTCCTCGCCTTCCCTCCTCTTCCTCCTCCTCCTCCGCCCCCCCCCCTTTGACAAAAGAAGACTGCAATCAACTTGCATTCCCCAATTTGCAACTTCTTCTCGACGGGTGATCAGGCAGCTGCCTAGCAACTGGAAGGAGGAGGAGGAGGAGGATGAAAAGAGAGACCTCTTCCTGTGCTAAATGAAAAGGAACTCTTGGAAGATGGAAGCCAAATCTTTTAGCCCTTGGAGAAGGGGGGGGGGATGGAGGGAGAAAATAGGAACGTGGGGGGGGGGGGGGAACAGCACGGTAAACACCAAAGGCAAGATCTGATGATGTTTGGCTTGGGGCAGGTGAGCTGAGCAGTTTTTAAAAGAAGCGGGGGGGGGGGGAATAAAAGAATATTTCAGATCTTTTCCTGCAGGCTCGCCACAGCTATTTTTAAGAATTGAGGATCAATGCCAGAACCTCTGTCCTTATTTCAAGCACACGGCTTTTCTACAGCCGTGGTTCTTGTGTGCCTTTTGCACAAAATGATGCTGACATACCAGGCTTGTCCATAAAATGGACGCGGGTGTCCCAGTAGGTTGGACAGAGCGTGGTCTCGGAGAACCTTCTGGGGCTGTTCCATATTTCTTGGCGGTGGTTCCATCAGACTTTTCTGTAAGGTCACGATATTCCTTCAGTAGACACTTGCTCCTGCTATTGTTAAACTACAGGTAGTCCTCAACTTAGGACCACAAATGTTACCTTTATAGCCAATAGCATAGGGAGAATCCCTGATCCAGTTTCTCCACCCGTTATACAGCTGTGGGCTATGCTGTCTCTTATCTGACTGTTCTCTAGAAAGTATCTCTTCTTCCCATTTCTGGAGGTCTTTCTCATATACTATTACAGCCGTCTCCTTAATAGCCTGAGAAGTTAAGGGTCTGACAGCCTGAGGGTCCCTTCTTAGCTTCTTCCTCCATCCATTATGCAGCGGTGGGCTATGCTTTCTCTTATCGAATCATTCCCTAGGGAGCTTCTCTTCTACTTGTCTCCCAAGGTTTTTCTCACATACCATTCCAGCCATCTGCTTTACAGCCCAAGAAACTAGGAAGGTTACCTTCTCAGCCTCTTTTTCCACCCATTAGGCATCTGAAGGCTATGCTGTCTCTTATCTGACCATTCTCCTTGGCTGCATCTCTTCTCCTGGTCTCCCAAGGTCTTTCCCACATGCCATTACACTCATCTTCCAAGTCTTAAAACAAAACATTTTTAGGAGCTCTGGAAACTGACCAGCAAGCTTTGGAAATCACGAGCATATAACTCTAAAGTAGGATCTAGCCGTTGATAAAAGGGTCCGTTTGGATGCACATTCTGAAATTCTTATTTTTAAAAGAGTAAAATAATTTCTAAACATTATTTTCCACTTTAAAAAGATGGCAATCGCTTTAGAGATCATTATTTACCCCATGCACATCTAAATCTGATTTCAAAGACTTGATCTCTAAATCTTAGAAAGCACAAGAAACTTAAACACGGAGATTCCCCGTCGATGGGTCCTCTTTTCTTCTTCAGTGGAGAAGAAAACCTAAGTTTTGGTCATCTCGTGTCCGAGTGTGTTCTTGTTGAAGACCTTTTGCTAATTCTTTCCAGTTTCTTAAGCATTCTGGCACATACGGAATGCATCAGATTGGAAGACGCTGGGCTAATCCAAGATTCTTCCTTACCTAAATGAAGAACTTTGGCAAAAGACACGAGGATGGTCTCTTTTTCTGTAACTGAGGATGGAGGCAGGATCCCAGATGTCATTAACTTGATCAAGAAATGTTGAGTCTTGAGCAACATCTGGAGGGAAAAGTTCCTACCTCGTCTTTGGACATAAGTGAATGAGAGGACATCCCTTTTCAAACAGATCAACATCTTCCAATGGATCCATGGGGTATTGGAGTTTAGGCCAACCACAAAGCTTCTTCTTTCCAGCCACCAAGCTAACTTGAGTTGCCAGCCCTCAACATCTCAGATAAAACTGGTGAAGGGATTTCCAAACTCTGGTCAAAAGATGGCATTCCTCCCAAATTAGGAGGAGTAGCTATAACTTGCTTTGATCTGGTTGTATTTTTAATTGGTCAAAATGAGCGAAGGCCTACAGTAGATGGGAGCTCCTGGTTAAACCTTGGCTGGTCCCCAAAAAAGCCAAGTTGGAGCAGACCCACTTTCTGTAGATGGGAGACTGACAGAAAATCCCATGGATGTCTGATAGACTGAAAAGTTTGGATGGGTGAGTGGGAACTCTTTCTGGACAAGATAACGGCAAAGATATTGTCAAGCAGACTAAATGGTCATGTCTTTAAGGCAAGGGGGAAAGAGTCCAGATGCCCTCTACTGTTTGATTACAATCTGTGCAACTGACACAAGTTCTTTCAATTCAATTCAATCTTTTATTGTCAATGCACAACATGTGTGCAGCGAAATTCAATATTCCACTTTCAGCCTAAAGTGGAAAGGGGAGGAAGGATAAAAATACTTTCAGAAGAATATCAAGGCAAAAATCAAAATGATTAGATTATTTAATTGGAATTATTAAACGGAAAGGCCAAAAAAACCACAACCACAAATTCTTCCAGTTTCTAACTTCTCAGCTCCTGGAACCAAGTGAAGCCAGGAGTTCTGATGGAGCTAGCTGTTCAGATGTCCTTCTGAAGACCCAAGAAAGAACAAGAACTGTTCAGACTTCCAGATATAAACGTAGCTCCTTGGGCATCCAGATATTGAGGTTAAACCCTGAGCACATCATACAAAGGGTTCTCTTGGTTTCCTCCAGCCATACATATAAAGATGACTAAGAAGACACGCTAATTCAAAAGATCAGAGGTTGTCTCAGAGCTTATGAATTTGGCTAAGATCTTCTCCAGATGTTATTATTTTTAGAGGCAAAGGATATGAGACATGTTCCTGAATCTCTTTCACACTGTAGAAGTTTGCCCATTGGGACTTTTCTGGTCCTCTTTTATGAAAAGGTTTACAAGCCAAGTCTTTACTCTAGGGTGTTTTAGAACTGTTGTGTTTAAAACAGTAACTTTATTATTCATTGGTTGAATGTGTATATTTATGTCTGCGTTGTTGTGTTCCTCTAATGGCATGGGCTGTCTTCAACACTCTGGCAAGAACAGAGAGAAATCAAACAAATGGAATGGAATAGAATAGAATAAGAGAAGAAGGGAAAGAAGGATTAGACGAGTAGAAGCAGAGAAGAAGGAAGAATAGAATAGAATGAGGTGGCAATATGATGGAATGGAACAGAATAGCTTTTATTTGACAAAGTGTGATTAGACCCACAAGGAATTTGTGTCTGCTGCTGAAGCTGTGTACATGCAAAGCATAATAATAATAATAATAATACCAAGAAGTGGGCAGTACAGATAATAATAGTAAGGATACTACAGCCATACTACACAGGTAAATATGCACAGACATTAGACAGTACTATGAGAAGTAGGTGTTCAGCAGAATGATGGCTCAAAGGGGAAAAAAAATCCCAAATTAAATAAAACTGAAAAATAATCTTGCACCTCCAGGAAATCCAGCATCCATTTTTTTTCATTGCTTCCCAGAATTCCAAACCCGGAATCAATGATTGATGTGAAGCAAACAAGGCTCCCATCAAACGTTAAACTTGCCAAGCAAATGATAAAAGTCAGAGACATCACACATTAAACTTAGATGTTTATTGATTGCTAAGATGTAGGTCTAATGGGAGCTGGAGTTCACGAGGGATCCACGACTGCAGGAAAGTAACCACCTAAAAGTGCATTTCCAAATTACTTTGGAGAGAACAAAAGAAATTAGGTTCACCAAGTTAATAGCAAAGATTTCTTCTACGGGCTAACTTATGATTCCCCATTGAATCCCAGACAAGGAACTAAGCGGGAACTCCCATGACAAATGTATGTGTTTTGAGACCTCAAAAGGCAAGCAAAACACGGTGCATTATTTCAATGCAAACTTCGTTGGCCTTTCTCCCACTTTCTTCATTTCGCAGGAAATCCCTGCCTTTCAAGAACTGGATAACTTCTGACAACTGACGAAGAGGAGCCAAGTAACTTCAAATCATAATAATAAAAAAGAAACTAGAGAAACATGGGAATGATGGATGGAGGAATAACTTTGAGATTACTCTTGTACTTTGTTTTTTTCCTACAAGTTTTTCTTTCGCATCACATTTGTGCTCCAATGCTCCAACTGGCATTGAGTCTCGCCGTTTAGAAATGCCCAGCCCTTCTCAATCTGGCTAAGGAGGATTGAGCTCACCTCCTGATCAAAACTGGCACGGCCGACTCACTTACCATTTGTGTTTCCAGCTTAGCCAAGGTGAGCCGCGAATTCTCTTGGGCGGGTATTGGTTCAAAACCATGTCTACAGAACTTGGCTTTCCATTGTATTGGGAGATGTCAAGATGAACCACTCTAGAGATGACTTACATCCTGCCCTCTCGAATAGGGTCACGAAATGGACCAACCGCATGGGTAAACCAAGATACCGATCAGGGCTCGGGGGCTTACATTCTTTTACAGGTGCAGAAATTGACCCTTTGACATAATATGGCTGTTCTGGTTATATTTAGTGATCTCTTGAAGCGCAGGCAGAAAACGTTGCCAAATTTAATCTTACTTTCTCCTCTTTTGCAAAAATAGCAATAGGACATAAGACTTATATACCACTTCAGAGTTTACAGCCCACTCTAAGCAGTTTACAGAGTCAGTCTATTGTCCCCAACAATCTGGGTCCTTATTTCACCCACCTTGGAAGGATGGAAAGGCTGAGTCAACCTTGAGCTGGTCAGAATCAAACTGCTGACAGCCGGCAGTCTGCCTGCAATACTACATTCTAACCACTGCGCACCATGGATGGATGGATGGAAGGGAGGAGCCCTTATGTACCGCTTCACAGTGCTTTCCTGCTCTCTCTAAGCGGTTTACAGGGTCAGCCTCTTGCCCCCAACAATCTGGGTCCTCATTTTATCCACCTCGGAAGGATGGTAGTGCTGAGTCCACCTTGAGCCGGTCAGGAAAATAAATAAATCTCTTGAACACCTTGCGTTTATTTTGTAGGCAGCTCTGAAATGAACTAAAAGCTGATTAGAAAAGGATTTTGCATGACTGCAGTGTCTGGGATACAGTGCTGATTTAAAAAAAAAATGTTTCTCGTAATTCTCATTATTTTATTGTTTTAATGTTAGGAAGCAAGAGAGAATGCCGATATTGCAAAGGCCTGGGCACAGATGAAAGGGAGAAGGTGGGTCTTCACAACCAGGTTGGCTGTAATCCTGATCAATCCCAGCTAACCAAGCTGCCCTCTTTTTTTAGCCAGCGCAAAACCCTATTCGGAGCTGTCCGTAGGAGATTCTTGAAATCTGTTGCTGTAGCATTGTGAAAAGAAATGCATGAAAAATGGAAACCAGCAAAGGATTGCATTGAAGTTTGTGTCTATCTATTCTCTAAACCATTTCCCCCTCCCCTCACTGAGGATGTCAAATTCTCATTTTAAAAAGACGATAAAAATAAACTTCAAAGCCTTAAGGCAAAGGTGTCCAACCTTGGCAACTTTTAAGATCTGTAGACTTGGGAATTCTGGGAGCTGAAGTCCACAGTTCTCAAGAGTGGACTTAAAAGCTTAAAAAAGTCTGAGAGGTTTTCCCTCTTCCCAGTTTATTTCCAAATCTCTCTCTCTAGGAACAGTTAAAGGCTGTTCATTTTTTAAAAAAGCCATAAACCAATCGATTATTTTTTCATAGTGTATCCTTGTGTGCAAAGTCAAACCCATTGACTAGTGAAGTCAACGTCTAATGCCCAGCTGTCCCATTTTAAAACTTTCTAGAAGTTACACACATCGGAAGAACCGATACTACAAAATGCCAATTCCTAAAATTAGCATCGAGGGCATTAAACGTGTACAAAATATGCCCTCGCCAATGTGTCCAATAAAACGGTAAGTTCTAGGAAACGGATTCACTGCAACGTAAAATGAACCTGACATGATGCTTGAATCAAAACACAGAAAGAAGCATGTCAAAGCAGGTTTTTGTTAAAAAACAAATAAGGCACCTATCACAATTTATTTCGTTCTCCGCATAAATAGCTACATATATATTTTAACAAGAAAGCAAAACACAAGTTACATGTACATATATTTACAGGAATAATACCATACCAAAAACAGAAAAAATAAAGCGAGGTTAAGGTACTTGTTTCGGTTGCCTCTGAATTTAAAAAAAAAAAATTCTTTAACAGCTGGACATTTTGGGTTCGAATCTAAAGGGGAAATATGTAACCCACACCCCGCTAAAGTCTGCGGGACTTCAGTGCAACTAGCCACCATTAAACTGAGATCTTTGCAAACCACATCACCTCTCCCAACAAAATCAGGGTTTGATTTAAGACGAAAGCCTTAAAAAAAAGATAATGGCCAAAGACTTTTGTTCGTCGCAATTCCTCATCTGGTTGGCAACAAGAAAGGAAGGACTGAATGCACTTTAGACAAAGCTGTAATGCAGTCCCAATTTTACTCCATTAGTTAAGTAAGCACCTTCCTTTCATATTCCAGCTTGGGTGATTTAAAAAAATAAAATGGAAGGCATCTTCGTTCTGCGTCATTAGACTTATGTGTGCAAAACCTAAATGTTCATTTTCGGCAGCTGCCTTGCTAAACTGATGGAGAGCTTTGCAAACTCACATTGCACACGAGAATCTCTTTCACACAAAACGGGTCTTTCTCCAGTTCTTTGACTGGAAAGGTTCAAAGACGCAGCAAAGGCCATTCTCAAAGGCAGCTTAAAAATCAGGCACAACTCATCTCAAGAAGGCCATGCTTTCAGAGTGTTTAGAAAGAAAGAAAAATCTGAAATTAAAACAAAACAAAATAGCTTAAACGAACTTCACAGTGAAATACATCTTTAAGACGAGGAAGGCTTTGGGTTCACACGTTGACACTAAAGCCGGGTTTAGTGTTAGCTTTGCACAGAGCTGAGCACTGGGATCCTGCACGCTTTTCTTCGTCCTCTGTAAGGCTCACAGGATTCAAGTCAAGGTTGGTTTCGTTGTACGAGGCAACTATCTGGCTTAATGTGAACTTCAGCGGACTAGATGGATTCAAATTCACTGTAGTCAATTACAAGTCTTGTCAATTTCAAGCCCTGGGATAATCTGCTACTGGGTTTAAATGAGCAGCGTTTGCTCACCTTAAATTAGGATTGCCAGCTCAAATGTTATGCCAAACTACCTTCTGCGTAAAAAGAAACGACGTTTTGGGCTCAGCCAGTTGAGTATGAAGAGACTGAATTCTAACCCTGATTTTTCGCCCCAGCTTTATGTGTGAACCAGGTCAGTCTGGGACCACGAGTAAACGAACATTATTTAACAACAGTGCTGAGGATTCTCAAAAATAGTTTTCGCTGCTAAAAAAGGAGGCACTTAAAAGATTCCCTCCCACCCTGTGGCCTTGAAGCGATGAAAACGGTTAAAAAACATTTTGTTTATTATGCAGCAGTTTTAAGATGATTTAAAAACTCTCCGCACGAAAACCCGGAGAGAAAAGAAAGCAATTGTATGCCCCCCCCCCCAATCTCAAGTCACCTTTGCTTAAAAATAAAATGCAATTATTATGATGAAACAACATACCTGTTGTAGCATTTAGGGCTACAAATTGCAAATAGGGCTGCTTTAGTTTCAAACAAGACAAATTTCAAGGTCTCTGTTTCTGGGCGATGAATCTACTACCCATTTCCAACTGGTTTTTAACACTGATGTGCTGGAAGTTTGCAACTCATCATCTACATTTGCATGTATGTAAATTAAAGCAGCCTTTAAATGAGTCCACATCAGAGGTTTTTCCAGCTCCCTTCATGTTTGGTTCAGGTCTATATCAAAGCGTTAAAAAAGAGACCTACAAGATCCTTAAAACAAGTACTAATGTTTGCCATCTTGGGAAAAGAGAAAATCCTCGTTTGTGGCAAGAAAAGGCATCTTGATGAGAACTTGGGAAGAATTTCAGGAGATGCCCAACCTCCGAATAAAAGGCTAGGAGAAGTGTACAGCTAGGATAATTCCAAGGATAACAATCAAGAGAGTGACACAAATTAGCATGAACATCAGTTTCTGCAAAGAGAGGGGAAACTGGGATTAGCTCATCTCCAAACAGCGACGCACAGATGTATAAAAAAACAACAACAACAAAGGGGTGAAATATGAATTAACACAATAACAGAGTCAGAAGGGCCCTTGGAGGTCTTCTAGTCCAACCCCCTGCTCAAACAGGAAACCCGGTACCATTTCAGACAAAGGGTTGTCCAATCTCTTCTTAAAAGCCTCCTGTGATGGAGCACCCACAACTTCTGAAGGCAACTGATTAATTAATTAATTATTCTCACTGTCAGGAAATTTCTTCCTTAGTTCTAAGTTGCTTCTCTCCTTGATGAGTTTCCATCCGTTGCTTCTTATCCTGCCTTCAGGGGCTTTGGAGAATAACTCAACCCCCTCTTCTTTGGGGCAGCCCCTCAAATATTGGAACCCTGCTATCATGTCACCCCCAGTCCTTCTTTTCATTAAACTGACATACCCAATTCCTACAACCGTTCTTCTTCATTATGTTTTGATCTCCAGTCCCCTAATCATCTTTGTTGCTCTTCTCTGCATTTTGGCATTTTCCCATCAAAACAATACACATGCAAGCAATTTCAAAAGCAAGGAGGAACGGGCCAGAGCCAACTGATCTGAAGAGTCATCTCCTCTCCAAAGAGATCTGCTGGAATCAAACAGGCCTAGATCAGGAGGGGATTACAGACTGTGATCTTAATCCTCCATCTCCCTTCATCCCGTCTCCTCTCCTATAAACTGATGAAAAACTGTCAGCAAAACCTTCAAACGTCCATCTTCCTAGCCTCAAAAAAACAAAAAAAAAAACAAACAACCTGGACCTCAAATTAAGCAGAGCAAAACCAATGTTTTAGCCCAAGACGTGCAAAACAAAATACTTAGGGGAAATTAGCCACTGGAGATCTACGCCCCTGTGCAAAATTTGCTTTTTTTTTTGTTTGTTTCCTGTTGGACAGGCTGGGAAGAAAGCAAGCGTACAGACACAACATCTGCAGCAAGAACACACAAGATTACAGTTTTAGGAAAAGGTTAATAGGCGAGGCCAGCTAGTCGATTAGTACTTACTGAGAGGTAACAGGGGCAGTTGCTCACGGATAGTTATCTAAGCATCACGGCACCCCAACGGCCAAGCCAATTATTAGAGCCAGTAGAGCTAACAGCACCAGCACAATAATGACAATAATCCATTTTTTCTGCCAAAGAAAAACAAGGCGATGGTCTCGGTTAAGAGGTTGTTGGGTTTTTTTGGAGTTCTCAATGGAAATGGAGTCATTTCTCAACTCAAATGCAGCGGCTGGGACTCAAAATTAGTAGGCATCTCTCGACTTACAACTATCTGTTTAGTGATGGCTCAAAGTTACAACAGCACTGAAGGAAAAAAAAAAAAAGACTTACGACCAGCCCTTGTATTTAGGACTGTTGCCGCATCCCCAAGGTTCACCTGATCAAAATTTGGGTGCTTGGCAACCGGTGTATATTTACGATCGTGGCATCGCCCTGGTGTCAAATCCTGAAGCTGACCTGACTGAAACCATTTTGGAGCTTCAGTGTTGCCATACTGGAGCTGAGGGATAGGGAAGGGGGAATAGAGACAGCTGGGGTTTTGTAGCCAAAACAAAATGCTTTCTCTTGAGAACCAAGGTCATTCTCGCACCTGGTCAGAGAAAGGAGGAGGGATGTCACCCAGCAACCAGATGGCACCTTGATTGGACCATGGGGCTGATTGTTTGGGGTTGAGGGACAAACTTTTGCTTTTAACTAGGTGAAAATCGCGGGAGCCTTCAGAGTCGGTTTTCACCAGGACTGTGCCAATATGATGTATCCAAATAAAGCTATTCTTTGAGGAATTCATCTGCCTTGGAGTTTTGCTTAGTATGGGCCTATTACTTGGAACCCTGACATTTCACTTAACAGCTGTAAGGTTCACAGTGGCCAAAAGGTGGTAAAATCAGGCACAACTCAACCGCCCTGCTTAGCGACAGAACTTCAGCTCCCGCTTGAGGTTGTAAGTCGAGGACTCTCTGAAAGACTGCAGTGGGTAAGCAAGACAACACTCAATATACAAAAAAAAAACATTGAGAAACAACTGAATCGGGGTTCATCCACAGGGAAAACTTACTCTACGAGCTTTACTTTGGTACTTGACGGCCTTCTTCGTCTCTTCCTTGGCGTGTTCTACGTAATCCACCGCGTTCATCACATTCTTCTCAATGCTGTTGACCATTTCGCCCTACGGGTGAAAGCCGGGAAAACACACAACAAACAACAAAGAGCAGAAACTGACCGTTAATGGAATGCTTTCAACAACAGCAGAATGGAGACACGACACCCATTCAAATCAAGTCAAGGATGGGATTATTACACGAGGATGACCAACGGCTATGAGGGCATTCGCGGAAACCGAGATGGAAATGTTAGGGCTGGCTTTATTTATTCGTTTCAATGTCGGAAGTTTAACTGGGATACCCGGAAATCACGTCAACAAAGCAGGAGAGAGGGGAAAAATAAAAGAGAGTAGAAAAGCAGAAAGGTGGATGGCAAAGATGAATGTTATTTTATTTTGTAGAGTTTGCTCGGTACAGACATTCTAACAGGGAGTGAAAGTCCACACGTCTTCAAGTTGCCAAGGTTGGGAAAAAATGATCTACATTAGGGTGGATTTGATTTAAATCAAATTGATTTAAATCACTAGTAAAAAGGCTTGATTTAAATCAACTCGATTTAAATCGTAATTTTTTAAAGAGCAACTGTCATCTCTGTCGTGCAGCAGCTCCTCCTCTGACCTGCTGTTGACTCACCGATAGTCCCAATAATGCCGAATATACAACCTCATGCCACATAACTAAGCTCCATTTCACGGTGAATAAACTAAATGTATCTTAAATAGTAAACTATCATTAGATAGATGTTTACTCCAAAAGTAGATTTATTAAAATAAATTTGATAAAAATAAAAAAAAGAATCTGATTTAAATTTTAAAAAATTCATTCCTTTTTAAAAAAAAAAACAAATCATTGATTTTTATCCACCCTGCTCTACATAGATTCCCCACCCTCTTGATGAAAACAGCAGGAGCTAAAATGAAGCCCATTTGACTAACGATAGTGAAATTTACCTCTATTAAAATGCCGGTGTATGCCATTAATGTGGGTTTGATGAAGCAATTTGGTGAATGGTGTGGGAAATGATGAACATATTACAGAAGAGAGTTTACCTTGGTTATCCTATCCATCAGCAGACGTGATTATGCAGCAATAAACAGCAAAACGTTTAAAAAGCTCATTACAACATTCACTTCTATGCCTTTTTCAAGAAAGGAACTTAAAAGGGTCAGCTCACGAAAATTCAGATTAGCAGCGTTGACAGTACGGAAACTAATTTCACCCTCTGCTAAAGGATGAAAAACATTCGTAAGCACATGGGATAATTTAGATAATGTTTGAAGGAAAGCTTTCTGGGAGAAGAGAATTTGAAACTGATCTTAACCCCCATATGATGGTTTACCGAGAAATAGTCATAGCCACAAGCATCCCTGAAAAATGTTTTTCAAACAGAAAATACCATTTAGAACTTTTATCTGATTTATTGCCACCTAATGCACATGGGAAGGGGTGGAAAGAAACATCAAAAGAAAAAGGTGACACCAATTTTCCCAATTGGCTGGGTTTTCATGGAAACTCCTCTCAAATAGTTTAAGAAAGAAGGAAGGAAGGAAGGAAGGAAGG
>JAEANM010016729.1:0-13180 GCA_017656035.1 Myanophis thanlyinensis
AGACGGGAGGTCACTAGGGCAGAAGTGACTGTGCGAAGAGCGTCCAGATCCAGAAAGGGCTGCAACTGGGCAATCCTACGGACCTGATAAAAGGCCCCCCTGGAGACATCCGCAATATGATCTTCTAGTGACAGCCGTACATCCAGGAGGACACCCAGATTGCAAGCCCCTTCCATGAGGGACAGAATCTCCCCTCCCACAGCCAGCAATAGTTCAAACTGGCTGTATCAGGGCGCAGGAATTAGTTCAGCTCTTCTTCAGAAGAGAGGCTTCGAAGAGAGTTACACAGCCCTGCCTCTGGAGCCGCAAGGCAGATAGGTCCTATGGGCGGGAAAAGGCATGGCGCCTGCCATTTTGTTTCTGATATTTCTCCTTCCGGTAGCCAAACAGCCGGCAATTCTCTGTAACTTCAAGAGGTGACATTGATGGGTTTTTTTGCGTAGTGAGTAGTGACCATTTCAGGAAGGGGTTCCTTCAAAAAATACAGCAAGGGAAGAACAAAGGTGGACCTGAGGTACTAACTGGATGCCATTTTAATATACAGGTCCTTGAGTTTATGACCATAATGGAGCCCGCCCATTAGGGTCAGAAGTCAGGACAAGAGTTAAATACACTGCCTCAGGTAATGACCAACCATCCCTGTTCTCCCCGATGCATTTGTTAATCAAATGTGTGGGTTACTAAGTGGAGCATGGAGTGTCTCAGGGTGGAGGAGATCCTGGGAGGCCTATTGCAGGCACAGGCCCACCTGTCGTGGATCTCCCAAGGCCTCCTCTACTCCTTAAAGTATCCCACGATCCACTTGTGGTATTGGAGCATTAGAAACTCCATTACGGCTGTAACTTGAAGACTACCTGTATTCATAAAATCAGTTAATAAGAGATTCTAATGGATAGCAACTTTACTTCCTCATAGCAATAACAGAGCCTGTCTTCTGTTGTGCCCCAGTGCTTTCCCATGTAGCCTGGATGCAAAGCTAATATTCCTTTGACCCAGGCTGGCTTCCTCAAATAGCAAAGTCCCATCTGTCTTCACCATACCACTTTACCCTGGCCATCTTTTTTTTTCTTTTCTTTTTTCTTATAAAAGTTTTTTTTAAGACAAACATGCAAACAAACATACATAACATAAAAACATATAAGTCTAAAAAGACATCATCCAATTCCATGCTTACAGTGTGTCAGTTGGTTACAAAAAAAAATATGTTTTTGTACCATTCTTTCATAGTCTACCCTTGTAATTATATTCTAATTTATCATTTTATTTATCTTAATATATATGCATATCTATTATTAATATTCTTTTGACTAATCTTTTATTCCTTCATTTTTATACGCAAATTCTCAATATTTAAAATTCCAAGTTCAACCAATGGCTATATATTTTTATATTTACAATCTATATCCTTATTTCTCTAATTTCAAATGTCAATTTACTCATTTCTGCACAGTCCATAATTTTCTTAATCACTTCCTCCTGCATAGTGTTTTTTCGTTTTTTTCACCCTGGCCATCTCATGTCGATAGTTCTGTTCTTTCCATTTCTTATCTTTCTTTTCTTTTTTTTCTTTTTTTTTTTAAACTTTTTGGGGGAAGTTCTGTTTAAAAACCAAGTTAGACCAAATTTTACCAATCCACTGCGGCAGACTAACAGTTTTCCCATCAGCGTCATGACTGAATAGATCTGTATGTGGGTCTTACTATATACTCTACTCATTTTGCCATGTGGATACCCAGAAGACATGATGGAAGGAAATTGCTGAAATCTTGCTTGATGCTCATTAGATCTTGGGAAAGGGGGATTTTGAGGGTGTTCTGGGGACAGTGGCATTTGTGAACTTTGTGTTGACTTCTCCAGTCCACTATTGCCAGGTGCACGCTGATAAATGTTCGGAGAGATGTACCGCTCCTCTTCTAAAATCATTCTTGGAAGGTTCAGCTGTTCTGAAGATGATAACCATTTGTTTAAAAGGAAATGTTTTAATGTTATCACATATGCATTTTAACCTCTCTGGAGTATAATAGTATTTTCACATGTATATATGAATATATATTAGATAAAGGAGTTCAACCTATGACTCATTCTTTGTTAAACATTCATAAACATAGAATGTACATGTAAGAGTGTGTTTTATAGGTCATGCATTCTCAATTCTGGCAGGCTTGCATTGTTGCAAGAGTTGTAAGGCAAGGCATAAATTTGACACTCTTCTTTTTGTGAACCAACTTTGTGAAATTGATTAAATGACTCGGGTTATTTTTATGGTAGATGTACCATCAGCAGATGTTGTAGCTTAGTAGTGGTCCAATGTTTTGGGAATATTGGCAGCCAGACTCACATTTGATAGTGTATTGGGGCAAAACTGTGATAACAGAACTTGGTAGGTGATCAAACTCAGAAAGTGATTTCTCTTTTCTTAGCTCTGCTTTCAGCACTGAGAAAACCCTTTGGGACTATACAGTACATTCTGTACTGACTTTTGAAATTGGTCAAAACTTCGAACCAAATGTGAAACTGTGATTATAATTCAGATAGATTTGACACATTACGTCATCCGCTTACACACTTCATCACGAAAGTAGTCAGTTGGAAACCAAATGCAGTTTGTGATTTCAAATCAGGTTTGGATGCACACATCAAAATAACCATTTTGTGAGATAAATGAGAAAATGGAGTTACAATCCTAAATGAGAAATATTAATTCCTTCGAATCTCATCAGCAGTTTTCTTTTGCAACTATTCCTAATGGCTGAGCAAAGAAAGATTTATTTTATTTATTTAATTTAATTTATATACCACCCCCTCTCCCTCAGGACTCGGGGCGGTTTACAGCCAGTAAAAACAAGTATAAATACAAAAATACAATTAAAAGCAGTTAAAATAATTAAATAAACGGCTGATTAGATATCATTTTAAAATTCAATTTAAATGATTAAAAACAAACCCAGAATTTAAAATAAATTTATATAAAATTTAAAATTCAAGTTTAAAAGTTAATTAACCCTTCGGTATCAGGCCAGGCCGGCTTGTTAAAATAAATGGGTTTTCAGGGCGCGTCGGATTAAAACATGTTCTAAACAATAATAGTGTAGGCAAAGTTAGCATAGGATAAAAATTATTTCTAGTTTGGAGGCAGATGAACTCTCTTAAGTCTTTAATATAGAAAGGTTGGCATAAGAACCATGAATGTTGTTCCTTTCTTTTCTACAGTTTACACAGCTTATCTTTTTTTGTGTGTTTCCTTTTCTCTTTTGTCCAAATCTATGGCTTGTAGTCACCTGCTGTGATTATGTTGAAATGAGTTTTTAACATTGGTTTTAAAACGGCTGAATGCTTGCTGTTTGTATTTAATATTTTAATTGTTTTGGTTGCTTTTAATTGTTGTAAACTATCCAAAAACACATGTGAGAAGAACAAATCAAATAAATAAAAACTTGTCAACTGCCTCTCTCTTCTGGTAATCCCTCCATACTCTTAGTTTTCTGAATACTTTCCTTGTAAGCAAAAAAAAATCCAATTTAAGTTTTACTAGCATTAATAGATTGTGTACAAGCCTACTACGTTAATTAATATGAATAAATATTACATTACAGGAGCCTTCATCTTCAATCTGTATAGCCATGACACACAATTACCATTTCATCTGATAAGTTCCAGAGAAAGAGATGTCAAAAGCTTTTTATATGCATACTGTATGACAAAAGAAGCTAGGCTCTTTTTGTAACTACAATATATCCTATGTGTGTAAAAAATTATAAAAATGTAATTGCCCTGTTCCTTCTGACAATTTGTATCTAGCTTTTATCACTGAGGGATATCTAATGGACCTCAGAGGTGTGCAAAATCCATTTCATCATTCATCATTCCAGTTTTAACAGATAACAAAATGCTGCAATTTGGAACCTACAAAATACTTTCCTTGGAAAAGAGAAGGTATGGCAATTAATGCCCTGTAGTTACTATGATGCAGAAAGATGAAAAGGCTTTCAGATGGCTCAGTGTTTACAACAGGCAGGAAAAATAAACATTCTCTGGTTTTTCTATGAATCCCATCACAAAAAATTTTTTTTTAATTATTCTATGAGTCCAGATAGGAAGGAGATTTTCTGAAGCAATTTTCCAAAGCCTATTCTTCAGCTGACTTTTTACCTGGTGGTTTATTAATCTTTTAAATATGGAAGAGATTTGAGGCTCATGAAAGAAAAGGAACATCCAGAATTTTTTAAAAAGCCTTCAGCAGAACCAGGACAGAAAAACTGTGATGGGATGTAGCCTGGATTCCCAGGAGGGAGGGGAAGTGTTGGCAGAAAGAGAATTAAAACAGTTCCTCTCTACCTCTTCCTAGAGTATATTTGTAGTTATGCTGACTTGATTTAGTCTGGCAAAATTCTGTCTATAGGTGACTATGCCAATGTTCTCTACATGGGGCTCCCCTTGAAGAGCATCCGGAGGCTGCAGTTAGTGCAGAATGCGGCCGCGCGGGTAATCGCAGAAGCTCCTCGGAGCTCCCATGTTACACCTCTCCTGCGCGAGCTGCACTGGCTTCCTGTGGCCTTTCGGGTGCGATTCAAGGTGTTGGTGCTTACCTTTAAAGCACTCCATGGCTTGGGACCCGGGTACTTACGGGACCACCTGTTGCCACTGTCAGCCTCCAGCCAACCGATGCGTTCCCACAGGGCAGACCTCCTCCTCAGCCTCCATTGTCGGGATGATGTCGTCTGACAGCCCCGAGGGTACGAGCCTTCTCTGTGGCTGCACCCTCCCTATGGAACAAACTGCCCCCGGTGATTCGGACCATTGCGGACCTACGGACCTTCCGGTGGCATTAAAAACCCATTTATTTCAGAAAGCTGGTCTGGCCTAATACTTAACGGGGTTTTAAAAAAAATTTTTTTTAATTCAATTATCTAAATTTAAAATTTTTAAAAATTTTAACTTTTATAATTTGGGCCACCGATTTAATCTTTTTAATTATATTTTAACGTTTTTATTTGTTCTGCTTTTAAATGGCTGTACACCGCCCCGAGTCCCTTGGGAGGGGGGCGGTATAATTTTTTTTGAAAATAAATAAAAAATAAAAATAAATAAATAAAAATATTGGGACATGGCAATATATGCAATATATTATGTTAAATGTTCACTATTGGACCTCATACCTATTGGACCTCACTTTATTCAAAGTAGGACATGGGTACTTAATTGACTAACAGTTAACTGTATCAAATTAAGGTTGAAAAGAATGAAGTTCAGTTGCCACTTAGTTATAAGTTTGGAGCAGTCATTTATTTTCAGAGTAGTGTACCTCATCTGATTGATAAAAGTGTGGATTGAAAATGTGTGGATAAAAGAATGTGCAGGTTGATGAATCTCCTTGGAGGAGAGGCAACGTTTGAAATAAAGTCATTGTATTACACATCACCATGTTTAAATTTCTAGCTTTGGTCTGGTCTATATTGTACTATCAGCAAAAATGCAAATGAGTTAACTCCAGAGCCTGTCTGAGTTGGCGTTTTCTTTAATGGCTTTTAGATATCATTAAAGTTATATTTTTGTCTAATCTCATAGATATATGTTTTAATCCCCCAGCTTTTGAACAGATCAGTTATTACTTTTGTTTGGGTGTTTTAGGTTGTATAATTGTTTTTAATATTTTAGTTGTTATGTCTATTTAGAAAAGATCTGTGCCTGAGGCTTTCAATAGTGAATATTATTATTATAAATATTAAATTAAAATTAATACTAAAATTATTCTGAAATGAGAGCTTATTATATTTCCTACTTATCAGTAGGATTTTTAAAATTCTGTTTCCATTCATACAGAAATAGAATATTCTATTTATATATATCATATTCAGATATACTATATTTTATTTTGTGTTAACTTGTAACATAATTTCAGTGCTGACTTTTGCAATCCTTTGGTAATCTCTCTATTTAGAAGGTGATTTTAAGAAAATGTCATGGCTCTTATAAGCATTTTTAAAAAAAGACAAGATAGAACTATTCATTATTTGTTAATTTGTTTAATCTGTAAACTGTAGAATCTGGTCTTAAACAAATATTGCTTAGCAAAGCAAGCTACTCATTTCATAAGATTTATTGGCTAGCATTAAAAAATGCAAGTATGGGTAGTTCTTGACTTATGACTAAAATGAAGCCCAGAATTTCAGTGGTAAGTCATGCTGGTTATTCAGGGGGTCACCACATTACCATGCTCAATTTGAGCACATGTGGTCATTAAGGGAACGCTATGGTTGTTAAGCAAATCCATTGTCCACAATGGGTGTTTTTTGCCAGAAACTGGAAGTAAACACAAGTTTTCTACAAAGGAAACAAATTGTGTGCCTGCAGGATGCTGAAAACGGCCATAAATACAGTTTGGTTGCCAAGTTCCAAAATGTGTATGTGAATGGGGGGAGCCCCGCTATTGAAACTTCAGATCCAGGTGTAAGTAGGTCTGTGGAGGTCCATCATAACTTTGAATGGTTTCTAAGCAGTTGGTTGTAGGTCAAGGACTACCTGTGTTCCTATATATCATCCAAGAGAGTAATTGCTAATATTTAATTTGAGACTACTCCTTTCCATTTTTTTGGTTATGTTTAATAGATAATTGAGAAAATAAAATAATTCACTATTTAAAATAACATTAAGAACTAAACATAAAGATGATTTTGTAAACTATAAGCTTGTACTAATTTATCTGTCAAAAGTCAAAACTATTTATTAGTAAATATGGGCCCACAACAATAATTGTAAAGTTTAATTTTAAATTATTGATTTCACATTCTCAATATGCAATATGTAAATTCTTGCTAATTTGCAGTTTTACTTTTTATTTAGGGCCCTCCACCTCCATTGAAGAAAGGGAAACTACTAGATGAAAGGAGGAAAATGTTTGAGGTATATAGACAAGGAAATCAGAAATTAGGCTAGAAGCTTTTAAAAGCAATAAATAAAAATTGTGAAATCCTTCCTCCTTATTTCCTTACAAAGAATATTTCCAATTTATAAATGAGAATACACCTTTGTGTCATTGAATCATTACTATCCTAATCAGAATATGATAATAATGCATACTTTAAATCAGTTTCCATTTTTCAGGAAGCAGTTAAAAAGAAAAGGCTAGAGGAGAAACAACAGCGTGAGCAGGTAAATTGAAAACTGTTTTTGTTTTTTGACAGATTGTAGGAATTGGCAATGTTCTTATGATTAATTGTAGATGTTAAATAAGTTAGATGGCTGCTAATTAAAAACATTTTCATCCTTAATTTTTAGATCAGTTATATGAAGGTTGAGCAAATGAGAAGACTTGAAAAAGAAAGGGTAAAATGTTGGACTTTAAACATTAATGAGGAAGTTCGACTTTCAGAACTTCCATTGGATTCCATTGGTTTTAATTTTTCCTCCTCTTCTCCAGATGGAACGAATAAACAGAGCCAGAGAGCAAGGATGGAGAAATGTTCTCAGCATAGGTGGAAGTAGTGAAATCAAGGTTGAGATCTACCTTTCTATATGAAATTACTTTTTCTAATTACTACAAATGTGAAGAGGAGCAAACAAGAACTTCTTTTTTCATTCATAGGCTCAGTATTTTGGTGGGGGAGGTGCTATTGTGCCTTTACCTGTTCCTGGTCGAGGACCATATGAACACTACCATGCTATTTTTGATCAGATACAGCAACAAAAAGAAAATCTTAAAATAGAAGGAAAAGATGTAAACTTGAATGAAAAGCCTGGTCTAGAGCCTAGCCAAAGGTACGACTACCTTCATTAAAAAAATTCGTAACATGTAATTCTGGCCTAAGGTACTGAAAATTACTGTGCATATTTATCTACAGAGGATCTCCACCTGGAGTTCATGCAGGAATTCATAATGGGCCTGCAGCTTACCATTCATCTGATGCAGATACTATTAGGAAAGGAATGAAAAGATTGGAGGAGGTCTCTAGACAAGCCAATGCAAACAGGTTGAGTAATGATACATATCCTGTGTATGTAGAGGAAGAAACACTTAATGTACTAAGAATCACAGACATGGGTGCTCAAAAGGATACTGAAAAAAGTATATTAATCATTAATGCTTCACACATGTTTCTAAAGATTTCATGCTCTTATTTCATATTAAACTACAATTTTTATATTACATTTCAACATTATTCTTTTAATTTTGTGAAGCCATGCAGAATTATATTCAGCTGGGCAGCCTACTAACAAATCTTTATTACGACCATAAAATAGCATAAACAGGTGGAGTATAGTCATTCAAAAAACACAGAGGATAGATCAGAGTAAAAATAACAATATATAAAATTATAAAAAGCTAGAAGATATAAGATACATAAATTAAAAACAAAGTATATAGAAAGATCTAAAAGAATGGATAGGTGTGTAGGGGAACATAGAAAGTTAGTATGTGGAAGACTATATCAAGTTACCATCTCTCTAATATGTCGCAAAATATCTCGCAAAAGAGATGTTCATTAAATAAGACTGGTGATTATGTAATGAATTTTAAGCACTGCTCAACATTGGCAACATTGGATGTTGTAGCAAGATTGGTAAGCAGCAGGGTATCGTAAAAGTACCTTGTGCACCCTGGATATTTATGCATCAATGGGGCAACCCATTAAATAAAAGTATTTCAAAATATTTATGAGATAATAATAGAAACTAAAATAACCAAATAGCATTATTAAAACAATAATACCTAATGTAAAACAATACAGAGACACCCCTATATTAAAACATTATATGAAACATTGAAAATATTAAAAAATGACAAAGAATCTGACTTCATCTTAAATTTGTTTAGGTGCTTACTAGTCTACTAAGGTATGTATTTTAGAAATGGCAGTAAATTACCTTCATCCAAATTTTGGTGACCATGGTCCTCACCTCCGATATGAAAGGATTCAAAGAAAAATGTCTTTAAAAGACTGCTAGACAACCCAATAACCACTGGGTTATTATTTAAGAGATATTTACCTAAACAGAAGCAGAATGACTAAGGGGAAAGAATAGAAGTGGGAGTGGGAACAGCTTTCAACTTCCTTCCAGCTTGACTGTGACTTCACTCTGATAGTTGATTGTGGGCTTGATTTGCCAAGCCTCCAGAAGGCTGGGGCAAGACCAGTCTCCCTGATCCCCAGAAACCAAAGGAAGAACAAGTCTCAGCCTTCAAAGGGATAGGATCAGCGGGGTCTACTGAACCTCTGGGTGGCCCGGGGCAGCAATGAAGCAACCACAAATTTGCTAAGTTTCAATTCCATGGGAGACATGGGCTCCAGATTTTGGATACATTCTGTAAGTTAACCCTTTTGAGGTACATCGGTTCAAAAGTTGTTGCACTAAGATGCATTATTTCATTGAGTTAAAGGTTTCAGAACAAGAGTTTTAGTACTTTATAGATAATACACGGACAATCCAATATAGAAGGGCACTTGTGAAGGAATCATGGGAAGACTTTATTTTCAAGCAGCTAGTATAGGAGTTTTTAAACCTTACCCAATATTATCCAGTCTTACTAGTTAATAGTATTGTTTCAATTTAGTGCACTTAGTGTTTAAAATTTAAGTAATTATGAGAGCAGTCGTATTACAATGCTGGTTATGGATAATTAATCATTGAAAATAAACTCTTGTAAAAACTAAATTTCACTGGATTAAATTCAGTGTGGTGAATTTATCAATGAAATGAATATTACTACTAGAATGGTCCCGCCTCCTTTTATCTGTTACAATGCTTGTAATCATTTTAAAATGTCAAAATGTGTAGTATGTGATATAATTAAAAGACAAAACACATGCTTATTAGTAATGCTGTATTCAATTGCTAACTTCCAATAATACAAATTTAATATATTCTCCATTGTGTAGGAGCAGAGACTCCAATAATTGGGTAATTCCCTCAGTTCTGATCCCGTGATTGAGTCAATCAAGTATAAAAGGCACGCCTCACTGTCTGGCTGCTCAGTGTTTTCAACGCAGTTTCCTGATCAGACTACACTTCTGGAACTCAATCTTTGCAGTCTCTGGCTATTCACATTCTGACAGCTATTCAAATTTGCCTCCACAGCTATTCAAACTCTATTCATTTGGAGAAGGTTAGTATCAGGGCACAGGGGAAATCAGAGCAGCCAAGCGATCTCTCCCCTTTGGGGGGTGTTCTCTAACTGCTCTCATACTCCTTCAGCACTAAGCAGCCCAGCCTTCTTCACTCCCTGCCGCTGGTTGCTGTAGCCCAAATCACTCTGGTGAGGGCGTTTTTCTGTGGCATAGTCATTTCCCCGAGGCGAGGTTTTTAGCCTCAGCCAACTGCTTTTTGTTGCCTGTGTTTTAACTTGCAGGCAGTATTTAACGTTGCCTGAGACCTTTTCTGTCTTTTGACAGTTGGCTGTATTACAGGAGGCTTCTTCGGGCTTTGACGCCGGCTGCCATTAAAAACTCTAGGCAGCCGTTAAACAGAGTGCAAAAACAGCTGAGAGGAAATTGCCCTGTTACAGCAAGGGCACCAAAGCCTCTAGCCTGCTCTGTTTTCCTTGCTTCCAGCGCTGTGAAATGCTTGATTTTCTACTGATTCGTCAGCACTTAATTTAAAAAAACAGCTTTTTATTTTTCATTGCCTTTGCCTCCTAAATTGTGGGTAAACTGCTCAGCTTCCTTTCTGTTTTCATAGAAAGGCCCTGTTTATGAGGACGCAGTGCCACCATCTGGCCATTTCTATAACTACACTGAAATTTATTATTTTTTATTTATTGGCAACTTGTATAGGCATATATCTGTTATAGGTTGCCTAATTCTTGTAAATTGTTTGCGCCTTGTTTTATCTTGTCTTTCCAAACCTAAAATAACCCATAATCCCCAACCCCTGGGGTTTAGCCATCAGGAAGGTTTTCACAGTCCTTCCACATCAAATCAGGCTGCAACTCACAGACAGGGTTTAGCCATGTCTACATCTGAGGCAGTTTCTAACAAAAACAAGAAAAAAGCTGGACCAAAGAAAATTTTTAGGTCTGAGGAAAAGGCTGCTTCTAGACACCAATGGGCGATTGAGAAGCAATTTTAAAAAGCTGAACAGAGGAACACAGTTCCTCAAGAACCTCTGGTCAATCCTTTGCTCTACAGGCCTTCAGGAGAGCTACCTCAAATGGCCTTTTCTTCTGACCATCATGAGATTTCACCCGCTCCTTCTGCCTCTCAAATGCCATATGCCTCCTTCACCCCTGCAGCAGCCGGCCTAAGGGGCAGAGACAAACTGTTTGAAGTCGTATCTGATTTAAAGTCCTCCTTGGTCTCAGCTGTTATGCAGGATTTTGCCATCTTGCAACACAACCAGTCCTATCAACCTAATTCACAACCTGCCTTATCCTGTAACTATCTTCCACAGGAACCTCAGGACTTGGACATATGGCAAACTCAGTCCCAAGCTTCCTCCAATCATAGCTGGGACTCAGAGGCAGAAGATGGAGAGCTTAAATGAGAGGATCTCTCTGAAGATGAGAACCCTCTACCTGAGGCTTCTCCTATATCTGAGCTTTTTCTACCAGCTCTTTTTCGCTCTTTGTTGTATAAAACCAAGGTGACTACAGACTTAGAGAAACCTCCTCCTACTGCTGAAGGAGCTCCCCCTCAATCATGAGCTAGGAATCATCTTTTTTCAACTCCACTAACACACAGCGATGAGGTGCCAACACCCCAAGTGGAGCTCAAGTATCACCAACCTCCAATGACAGGAAGTTTTACCTTCCTGGCAAGGAGCTGATTAACTTACTTCAGCTTCCTCTGGTGGAGGATCCAGTAGCTTCTTTGGTGTCACCAATGATCATCTTGGGGGACCCTGCGGAAGCCTTGAAACTGGAAGAAAAGAAGTTAGAGTCAATGTTACTGTACGATCATCAATCTGAGGCATGGGCTCTTAAGACAGCCTCGATGGCCATGTTCTTTAATCAAACTACCCTGATGTAGCTCCACCAACTTCAGGAGCGCCTGCCCCCTGGGGATATCAGACTCCACCAGGATGCGAGCAAGATCATTGCCACTACTCAATTCTCTGCTGACACCACATTGAACATGGTTCGTTTCGCCGCTAGGGCCATGGGTGCGTCTGTCACCACAAGAAGGCTTCTTTGGCTCTGAAACTGGCAAGTAGATGTTCATGCCAAATGGCGCCTCTCATCGGGTCCCATCCAAGGAGAAAAGCTTTTTGGAGCCATCCTTCCGTCCAAGGATAAACGGAAAGTCCTGCCCTCTCACAGTAAGAGGTCAGGCCGCAGGTTTTCTCCATTCCCAAGAGCACCTCTATTCTGGTCTCCATCTCCTCCTTCTTTCCAATCACAACCCTTCGCCCGGTGACCTGAACATTCATAAGACTACAACGACAGGGACAGATTGTTCCCCCAGTCTAGACACCCCTTTCGAGGCGCTGGATGTCACCCCTCCAGATGCCCCAGATAAGCCTATCCTGGATTCCTCCATTGGTGACTGTCTTCGACAGTTTGCCAACCGGTGGGAGGAGACTGTTTCAGACAGGTGGGTCCTTAATACAATTAAACATGGACTGGCTCTTGAATTTCTCTCTGTTCCTCCGACTTCCTTTGTTTCTTGCCCTGTAACCCAGGACCCAGCTATGCAATCGCATATGCAGGAGGCCATACAGCACTTACAAGAGATCAGGGCAATAGAACCCATTCCCATCCACAAGAGGGGCTTCGGGTTTTATTCCAGATTATGTCTTGTTCCAAAAGCTTCAGGGGGACGGAGAGCAATTCTCAACCTAAAGTGACTCAATGTGCATATTGTGTATAGACGCTTCAAGATACATTCTGGATTGGGGCGCTCTTCGCACAGTCACTTCTGCCCTTGTGACTTCCCGTCTGGACTACGCCAATGCTCTCTACGTAGGGCTCCCCTTGAAGAGCATCCGGAGGCTGCAGCTGGTTCAGAATGCAGCCGCACAGGTAATTATGGGAGTCCTTAGGAACTCCCACGTAACACCTCTCCTGCGCGAGCTGCACTGGCTACCTGTGGCCTTCCGGGTACAATTCAAGGTGTTGGTTATCACCTTCAAAGCACTCCATGGCTTGGGACCTGGGTACTTATGGGACTGCCTGTTGCCACCCTCAGCCTCCAACCGACCGGTGCGTTCCCACAGGGTTGGTCTCCTCGGGGTTCCATCGTCAGGA
>JAEANM010016730.1:0-12313 GCA_017656035.1 Myanophis thanlyinensis
TTTTTTTTCTGGAAACTATTCTAAAATATGTTACCTCCAGAGTAATACATGGGACTGATGCCGCAATTTTGACCAGGACTCAATTTGTTTGATTGAATTTGTTAAACAAAAGTTTGGTTAACAAATTGAGATTAATAAAAGGATATAGATTGTAAATAGAAAAATATATAGTCATTGGTTGAACATGAAATTTTAAATACTGAGAATTTTTATATAGCCCTAGAGCCCTATGAAGCCCTAGAGCAGCGGGTCTCAAACTCATCTCCACACCCTCTTTATCCCAAGGGTGCTTTTTCAAGAGGTAACTGGACTTTTTTTTTCCAGAAAGTCCAATTGCCTCTTGAAAAAGCACCTTTGAGACAATCATGACCTGGACGACTGAGAATCTCCACAGATATACCCCTCTTTGCATTTTTTTAAAGTGTTTTCGTTTCTGTAGTTATGTCTATTAATATTTACAGTATTAGGAATCAAGACCGAGACATTTAAAAAAAAAAAACACTTTTTTTTTTTTTTACTTCACGGACCCCCTGAAACGGTGTCGGAAACGGCCAGGAGTCCCCAGACCACCTTTGGAGAACCCCTGAGGTAGGTGCTTGAATCCCGGGAGTCTCCCACTGAACCAGAGGGGAGACCAGACATACACACATCAGACAGACGGGCGCCGGCGGAATGAAATGAAGCAAGCCTACGAAGATGAAACAGGGGCTGAAAAGGGACCCCTCCTAAGCGCGGATGAAGGGCACAAGGCAAAGGAGCTCTTCCTCCGAGGGAGCTGTCCCCGAGACCAGAGTGATGCTTTGCCCTCGGACTGACGGCTGAGGAGAGAAGCATTCACGGGGTGTTGCCTCGCCGGAGACCAAGTTGCTCAGGAACTCCATTATAGAGAAAGCAGGTTTAGGAAGGGGGGGACGGAGCCTGCCTCTCAGGGAGAAAGGCAAGACGGGACACCTTGTAGCACGCCGCTGCCTGCCTGTCCGCCCAGCCACTCACCAGGTACTCCGGGTAGTCGAACATGTAGGTCATGCTGCACCGGTTCTCCTCATACTGAAAGAAGACGTCGCGGGCTCCCAGCAGCACCAAAGCCGCCAAGACCCCGTGAAACAAAATTCCGGTCACCCTTCCCACCGTCCACATGTCGTTTTCATCGGCGGCCACCCGGCTCTCCTCGCAGCCAGGGCCGCCTCTGCCCGCTCGCCGGCGGGTCACACCCTCTAGAAGGCGGGGAATCGCCCCGAGTGCCTCCCTCGCCGGGCGGGCCTCCGCCATGTTTAGAAGGTCGACACAAACGGCCTCGGAATTCTCGGGCGGGGTTCTGGGAGCCTTTCCGTCCGCCATCTTCGGAAGGTCACTCGGATCGGGTGAGGAGGGCGAGGAGGCTGTTAAGACAACGGGCACTGATGAGCCTTGGCTGTTTTCGGCTAGGAACCCCAAAGGTGTTGTTTTTTTGTTTTTGTTTTTAAAGGACAACCGGGACCTGGATAACTGAGAATCTCCATAGACTTTCAGCGGGGAAGATTTCGCGGCGGTCGCTAACGGGGAATGGGAGGTTGAGGTGCTCAGTTGACAACTGCGGAGGCTTGCATCTAATTAATATCAATTTAAGCCCGAATCATAAATGAGCACGAACATGAAAAACGGAAGGAGGAAAGAGTTCCGACTATCGTTGGGAAATTAAACCACATCTTTAAAAGATGACGTGAGCGGGCTTGTTGGACGAAACGTGTATTGTTTAACCCTAGCACTCATTTAATAATAAAATAATCAACACATACCAAATAATGTCTCTTGACCCTGAGCGAAGCTATTTGCTTTGTGGCTGAATCCGGACTGCAAAAAAATAAAATAAAAAATCGGACAACCTGCTCGAGTTATCAAACTCCCAACTTCTTGCCATCATCTCCTGCTCTTCTGGATTGTTTTCCTCCTAATCTTTTACTGGTCAATTCTTCACTTGACTATATAAACCCACATGTTGTGTAGAAATTATATTTAGTGGAGTTTAACCCAAATTATCCCTGTTTGCAATTTATTGGTAGTAATATAAACAACGAAGCAAAGTTGAGAAAATGATAGGAGAAAAAAAGACACTGAGGCTCACTGAAGAGCTGCTGAGTCACATCTGGAATAGATGAGTTGCTACATCAGTTTTTGGCTATACAGGTAATCTTCAATTTACCACCACAAATGAGCCCAACATTTCCATTGCTAAGCAAAACAGTTAAGTGAATTTTGCCCCATTTTATGATCTTTCTTGCCACAGTTGTTAAGTGAATCACTACACTTGTTAAGTTATTAACACAGTTGTTAGATGAATCTAGTTTCTCTACTGAACTGCCTTCTCTCTCAAAAAGTGATCGTATGACTTCAGAACACTGCAACTATCATAAATACATGACAATTGCCAAGTTTTCTAATTCTGATCACGTGACCATGGGGATGCTGCAACGGCATAAGTGTGTAAAAACTGGTCATAAGTCACTTTTTCAGTGCTTTTGTAAGTTTGAATAGTCGCTAAGTGAATGGTTGCAAATTGCGGACTACTTGTATTCTATTGACTAAGCCACAATCGTCTGGGTTTCCACAACATGCTGTTCTATACAAAAAAAATTAAAAACCATGGTTGACATATACAATGGAGAAATTTATGAAATAGGCAAAGTCAAAACAAATCATACCATACCTTAATACAATGCATAATCAGATTTCATTTGCACCATAAGTATACCTCTGTTCATACTATGCTTAATAAATAAGACCAATTAAAAAATTACTCTAAATGCATTCAAAGTAAGAATTGGTTAAGTTTCATTAGATTAAAAGGAAATTATGTACTGGTATATGCTTCTACTTGAATTCTGCTCCCTCTTTTTTCTCAAAAGATGATTGAAGACATTCCACAATTATCTTGAAACCTGCCAAACTTGAAATGCAAGCATCATGGTGCAAAAATACCTGCCCAGCCCTTAGTTAACATCAGACTTGCTTAATAAATAAATGAAACGTACACTCTCTGCTCATATTTTTATTTATAATGTGTGCAAAACACCTCCATTTACTGGAAGGGAAAGGTTCTTTCTGTTTAAAATAGGTGAAAGTTCAGGAATCAAGATGAGGCAAAAAATATTGTAATTGAGAAAATGTCATAGAGCTGTTGTGTTTTTCCCACCAAAAGATCATTGTTGTACTGACGATTCAGATATTCGTGGTTTAAAAATAAATTAGTTCAGTCCCTGAATAAGCCAGCCTCATGGCATTACAAAGGTTTGATTTTCCCCCCTCAAACCAGTATAGAATCACTATGTGAAAATGCTCTGTCTAAAAGAGCACTGATGGTGCAATGCCTAAAAACAGTATTGCAGGCTAACTCTACCCACAGCCTGGAGTTCAATCCTGATGGGCTCAAAGTTGATTTAGCTTTCAATCCTTTTGACCTCAAAAAAATGAGGATCCAGATTCTTGAGGACAACATGCTGACTTTATAAACCACAGCATTATGGGGCTATATATAAGATAAGTGCTATTGCTAAATTTGCATTATTTTGTTGTAAAAATCATAGAACAAATACCCATGCTTCACAATTACAGGAAGAAATGAAGAAATCAGGCAATTAGGATGATGAAAAATTAATCTTAAGAGTTTAATGATACATAAAATTCCAACTGTGAAACTTAGAGAACATAAATATAAAATTGTTTTTTACAAAGAGTAACTTTCTGTACAATTGGCTTATGTACCAAACAATTTGAGAGGTGATGCAACCATCCAACATTATGGTTCCAGCAGCAGTCAGTCTGATGTCTTCTGGAAGCTTGCAAACAGTTTCCCTATTATTTACAGTATATTTATGCTATGCGCAGTAAGTAAAGATGAGGCAAACTCAGTTAAGAAAGTACTTTCTGACCAGGATTACAAGGATTTCAATCACACATTTTTAGTCATGGACAAAGATTACCCTTAAAAATAGAAATCAAATTTCAACAGATGATTTAAAAGAAAAAAACAATTGGAAAACAAACTGTAAGAAATTTTCCAGCAAATTATTGTTTTTGGGAAATGATAGCTGTAACTTCCTTTCTTACATATTGACAATCCAATAATTTTAATTATGGGCCTTCAAGTCATTTTTGATGCCTAGCAACCAAAATATAGATTCGCTATTCTTAATCTCTTTCTCTGAATATAGCAATGAGTAATTTTATTAAATTATTTCAAAGACCCGTATAAAATTGACTCCAAGTAGTATGTGGTCTACCTTTTTTATTTCCTACAATTTACATTTTAGTTCTGCTTTTGGGATATTGTAACATTTAGACTACTGCAATTTGGTCTACATTGGGCTGCCTTTAAGGACCATATTGAAGGCTTAGTTTCTGCAAAATGCAGTGACTTCAGTGCTCATGGATGCTAAAGGTGTACTTGACACCTTTCATGAAGGCTTTGCACTGGTCTCCTATCAGTTTTGGGGTATAATTTAAAATAGTCTTAATTTATAAAAAAAACAGTTGCAACTTTTATATGATACCTCAATTTATTATCACAATAAGTTATGACCACAATTCTGGACTCGATTACAATTGTAAATTGGTATGCATATTGGCAGCAGAAGTGGGAAGACATTAGGAGAATGGAGAGGGTACATCTAAAGTGGTTGTTGCTTCAGTTAGATAGCACCTCCCATCCAGTGTGGTAGAGAGTTACGGAGTTGGACTAGTAGTGAGAGTGGAGACTCAGATTCTGTTCCACTCTCAGGCCTAGAAGGTCACTAGATGAGTTTCGGCCAGCCCAAATCCCAAGGTGATGACTGTGGGCAAAACAGAACGGAGTCTAGGTAAGTCACATTCAGTTCCAGTACAAAATGTGGGATATAAATTAAACAGGTAAACAGACGAGCAGCTGGATGAATCCTTTGATTTTGGAAACCATTTAGCAACGATCCAAGAGATTCATTGTATGTAATGCTGTCTCACCATTAGGCAATCAGTTTAATAATGGAGGACCCTACAGACTTCTACAATTACTTTATAATTGTCAGTTGTTAATCTTTTCACTTGGGACTTATTTCTGGATAACACTGAAATACTCTGGTTTCTGTACAGCTTAATATCTATGCACAGTTATTGGACATGGAAATAAGCAATAGGCCCTATCCATACAAATGACTTTCTCCAATCATATTTGGTTCTTCTCTAAGAATCCTTTCTCCATTCATGCTTGCTCCTTCAAGAATAAGGAACAGGCCTTTCAAACATTACTGTAGACTTCTAACCAACTCAACTTAGTATGATAATTGATAAAAGTTTATAGAAAATACTATTTTTCAAGATCTTCAAAGGCATGTTTGTTATACCCGTGAACACATTTTTATTTTTCAGGTGTTTAATAGCTATATGAATAGATAACTTTTGGAGTACCATTTTATCATTTTGCATGGTTTTTCATTAGTGATTTTGTGGATATATCAGTTTTCTTTATGCTATTCATAACAATTACATTTTTATGTCTTTACAGTTCTAGATTTCTATTTTTTTTATAATGTATTTTAAGTGCTGTCAGAAAGCTGTAATGATTAGTATTTTTCTGCAGTTATATATTTCTTATTGTTTATAGGCTAGGCATTCAGAAACCTGAATGATGTGAAAGTACTGATGAATGAATTTGGGGTTGCTATGGTATTTGTACCATTTATTTGTAAAAATATCCATCTGAATGCATTTTAATATTACTATAATTTGCAGATAAAAGAACCCATTACAATTCAGAATTCAGTAGTTGAAAAGATATTAAACTTGAGTGCACCCAGTCTATGGTTCAAAGTAATATTTCATATCCATTTTTAAAACCACATAATTTAACACATTGGTTAATTCAAATTCAGTACACATTTTTAAAAAATTAGCAACAAACCATTCAACAATATTTCATATTGTTTATTACAAATATTCCATACAAAATGTAACACTGGCACCAGATTCATGACACCATGGTTTGTAAAGATATATTGCACATGCTAAAAGCATAAAATATACAGACAAAACTACAAAACATTAGATATTGGCTTTTTAAAATGTATGTCACTGCATTACAAACACAGATAGCTGCATTTAATACACACTCAAGATTGTCACCATTTTAAAACATCCTTCCCAATAACACTGACTTAAGGTTTGCTTTGTGTAATAAGAAAATGTATAAATTCCTATACAAATTTAGCATATTAATTTTATGTCAACACAAATATTTTTTTTAAAAAAGACAAAGCCATAAAGCTTTGAAATGAAAACATATAGGTATTATATTGCTTCAGTATGACTCAAATGAAGGAAAGACATGTTCACAATAGATATCCAGCATACACAAATATAAAAAGGCACTCTAAAAGTTTCTTACATTATGAAACTCAGGTGCATTATCAAGTTTCTAAACAGAGAAGACAAGAAATTGAATTTACTCGATTCATAGTTAAATACAAAGGTTTGCTATAATAGTACCAAAACACAACATGGTGCCCTTTTAGTAGTGATACAGATATCCCCTGAGCTAGTTTATCTTAACACTTGAAACAATACAGATCAGCAAGGGGTAAGTGCCATGCATTGTAACCTGGCAGCTTAAGTTTCACATGAATGGAATACAAGCTGCTAACACAGAACCATAACTATAGAGAGGTGCATGCGTTATTACTCACCTTCTAGATCATGCTTCTCAATCTTTATCAAATCAACACCACTGATTTCAGTAGAATAGAGTGCTTATTTTTTGATAAAATCTAATCAAACAAATCAAAACAGGCCATAACTGACAAATTTATTACTATAGTTTAAATACAGTACCTTATCTGCTACTAAACCGTATTGCCATTTAGATAAGAAAGCAATTAGAATGGAATCCATACTCCAGTGACACTAATTGCAAATTTCCCATTTTAATTATGGTTTTATTACTCTTTTATATGAAAACAATACACATAAAAGAGATAAGTAAGCATATTTTGGGGGAAGATGGCACTACAAAATAATATAGGTCTACTCAGAAACAAATTATTTTAAGTTCAAAAGATTGTATAGCCAGGGATTTTAGGCTGGGATTGTTGATAGGACAGAAACACATAATGTAGTCTGAACTCAGGAACTCAGAACTATATCCTATTATATTTCCACATAGCTGTGCAGAGGATTTTAGCATAACGTATTGAAAAATATATTTATAGTAGTTACTATCAAATAATTTGGGTGAGAAGATTATTGTACTGTGAATGTCTTCAATGCTGTAGTTTTTTGTTTGCATGGTGGACTGTTTTTTGACCTCTGGTTCCCTCTGCCTCTACCCTCCTGATATTTTGTGGAGGCTGCAGTGGTGTGTGTGTGTTGTCGGTGATCAGCTTGATATGATCAGCCAAGAAGGAAGAAGAAAATAATAAGTTTTTACTTAATTCTACATGGAAACATTGGTGTTTTGTTTCAAGTGATGTTTAATAGTATTTAGTAATGAAAACGCACTTCAATTATAAAACAATACATTACTAAGATAGAAAACTTATAGATTTGTAAATGTAGTTTGATTTCCCTGATTGTTTGGTGATCCATTTTATTTATTTATTTAATGGTCATTCTGTTTATTTCATGCTTTCCTTCATAGTTATACCATTATAACCAAATACATTGCTTCTTTAAAAAAATGCAAGAGCAAACTATTGTTAACAGATGATAAGTAGGCTCCAGATGACTCACAACTATAAGGGCATGTCTATGCAACCACTGTTGCCATTCTATAAACTCAGAATTATTCTGGCATCAACCTGTTATAGTCCTGACTTCAACTGCTGAAAACCTCCCATAAATTCATTAACTTTCCTTCTTTGGACCAACAGGGAAGTACCAAAAATGACATTCAAATTGTGCCTCACCCCCTCAATTTCCTTCCATACTTTTTTCTATAAAAGCGGAAAAAGAGAAAAAAGAGAGAGTGAAAAGAACAAGTGCAAGAATGCAAGGCTTTTATAGTTGTAGTTGCAAAGCCATATTTCTACAACACTAAAGCTTGGCAGGAGGACATATGATAGTGCTATGGTAACTTAGGAGTTATGGGAAAATGTGAGGTGAAAGATCCCACCAACAAGAAAACAGCTTGTCCCCAAGCTCTAATGTGAAAAGTGGAAAATTAGGGAATGCTCTGGGGCTACAGCTGAGCTCTGCTACTTAATAAAAATCATAATGTGAAATTATAGAGTGTTGCTCCAATGTAAGGGTGGCATGAAACCTCATGTGAAAATTTTCTCAGTTCTTCTGTACCAGAATTTATTAAAGTGTGGTCCTAGGACCCTTGGGGGGGGGGGAGTCCCCTTAAGACTGTAAAATTAAAATTATTTGTCCACCTAGATTGAAAAATAATACAGTATTAAAATCCCATCAAGAATCATGAGAAGCAAGTGTGTCAATTTTAATTCTTAATATACTAAAGATTGACAAATATAACCCATTCAGCCCAAGGCTCTTTTGGAGATTTTCAGAAGAGGGAAGAGATCCTGAGAAATAAAAGTTTTAAGAAACACTTTTTCTATGCCAAAAGATTTTAACAAGCAGAAATTACTCAACATTAGCCTTTTCCTTAAAGCACATTTAGAACATACACTTCCTGAAGTGCCGTACAACTGGGCTACTATGCTCTATAAAAAGGAAGATACTATAATTATTGGTTCAATAATGAAGTTTGTGACTTGTGCAGCTCTGGGAGATATCCAAGTGAAATTTTTCCTGAACAGTCAAGAAAACAAAGTGACCTGTCTATATTTTCCTCACTTCCTTTATTTCCTTTTCTTTTTTCAAAAACCAACTAAGCTGTAAAGCTACTTTTAATAAATGATTAAGATCTTTCTGCTGGGAAGCACCCATAGTTTCACTGCAAAACTTTAATTGTGGGTTTTAAGGAACATCCAGTAGTCCTCAGAATTTAATAAACACCTTAAAACCCACAACAGGGCTTAATATCCTCCATATTTAATAGGAATCAAGGCAATAACTAGTGAGGGCCTCTTACATTATAGTTCCTAGTTAATGTACAAATATCATTTAAAAATACATATATGCTAATATTGCAATTTCAAAATGTGTGCATAAATATTGCCTTTTTCTTAAAAACTCATAATTACCATTTTGTATTTTAGATGTCTATAACAATTTATACACACTTGCATTCTTAAGAAAAATAGTCTCTTTTTATTTTATCATTGCTACAGAATGCAAATTGTAGTATGGAAAACTTCTCTTAAGACCTGGTTGAAAGTGTGTGTCATGATGGAGAATTTTGTTAATGATCATGGATCAAATTGAAAAACAACTGGAGAACATTTTATTACTCTAAATCAGGAGTGTCAAATTCATGTTGTCATAGCGTCACATATATCTTTTCCCCCTTTGCTAAAACTGGGGTGGGCGTGGCCAGCCCTTGACGCATCCAGCCCACGGGCCACAAATTTGACATCCTCATTCAAATAGAGCTTGGGGTAGTATATGTTCCTAGAGTAGACGTGCATAACGTTGTGCTTATTTATATTTTGAGAGAAAATTTAATTTCTGATATGTTAATCAGTAGTTGGGAAAGAAATTTGGCAGATATATCTGTCACAGCATTATTTTGCTGGGAATTTTTTTCTCTCAATAGATACACTGGCTGGGGGTTAAAAAAAGGAACAACTGAGAGTTTCAGTCAGTTTTAGTGGTATCTTTTCATTTCAGGCATTTTTGCGTGTGAGTGTAATTACAAAATGACTGAAATCTGAGGAACGCTGTCACCTGTCTGAGAATAAAGAGTCTCCTAAGAGGATTACATTTTAGATGTGTGCAAAGCATTTTGAATTGTTAATACTTCTTCAAATACTGGTACAGTACAGCAACAGAACAGTTTCAATGAAATCAGAACAATATTGTGCAGAAACAGATGTTTCAAATTGGAAATATTTTGCAACTTCCATTACAATGGAAGATGTCAATTTCTTTTTTTTTTTTGCAATGTATAGCCCAGAATGAAAATACATTTGACTTAGAGGAAGGTACTGTCTCAAGATGGAAGCTTTTCCGGCAAATCTTGTTTATAGAAGCAAAGATAAACTTCGTTACATTTCATTGATCATCCAAGAATAAATTCACATATTCTGTCTCTAACATACTTCAATATATATAGGAATGAGTGATTATGTTAAATTATTTCAATTATCTGTGTAGAATAGATAACAAAGCAGCAGATAGTCTACTACTTCTGTTTCAGGTGTAAAAAAGAAGTATTTTGCTTCCATAAACGAGGAAGGATACTTCCCTCTTGATTCCACAATTATCATTTTGAACTTTGATGAATTTTCACCACCACCCTTTTAAAGACTAAAATCACACATTTTTTCCTTTATATGTTCCCCTCTGCTCTGCCAACAAATACTTTGCAATACTCCTCCACTGTGTTTGACAAAATGTACATGAAGCTATTCCCAGCTGGCTGGGTAAGAGCTGAAACTGATAACTATGTGCATTTGTTCCATCAAACTCAGCAAACTAAATTTGCTTAAATTCATAGCTAATAACACATTATAGAATTAAGAAGGAGGACAAACCATGGTCAATTTTTCTGGGCACTTGTTTCATTTCAAATAAATATAAACACATTTAACATTACAAGTACGAACACTAGTCTGGAAAAATAAACTGTGATCAACACATCATCATCATTGGTTACAAATGTCGAAGTATCTACTAGAAATAACCCAAGACTCTTAATTACAGAAAACACTTTGTGCATTGGTGATTAGAAAAGTTACTTGAATTCTTTTTCCTTGCATTATTAAAAAAATAATAAAGTCTTCTGAAGCCTTTTGGTCCTCATGGTATAGCTGGTTAGTTCTTTATATTTTAAGAGTCTCATTCTTCTTTCTGTACACCTTTCTCAGGCGAGGAAAAGGGTCCGTTTGACCTAGAAGCTTTGGCAGAAGGAGTAGATATTCATAATGCAAATGTTTAAAAAGTAAAATGATGCCAGCAGGACTGTTTAGTACAACCCAGTTCCCTTCTGTATGATTACTTAACTTTTCCACTTTATGTTTTGGTTTTGTCTCCTGTTTACATCTTAGCACAGCAATGGTAAATATGAAGGACTGTAATCTATCTTGTTGTATACTTTCCCAAAAAGTCAGACACAATGGTTATGATAAAAATCACATTACACATAAAGGTAACAAAAAGTCAATTCAAATGAGCAGGGTGAAACATTTAGGAGCGTTAAGCATTATATTTAGAACTGATTTATCCTAAAACAAATAACTGCTGGACAGCACAGGTAAGACAAGTTCCCAAGGATCCCTACTTGGAGAGTGCAAATAAACCATGTATGCTTGTGCTGAATGATAACAAAAACAAGGCAAATCTCATCTGCCTTTACAATAATCTCGTTGCTGCAGCTGCAAGTGAGTATGTTGTGACTGAGGCAAACAAGATTTAATCCTAATGATTTTAAATTGCAAATGGAAGCAGCAAATACCTATTGTTTTAAAACATCCATTGGGTATTACTGTGATGAATTTAGAAGTCTGAATTGCCACAGAAAATGGTGAAGTTGGCAGTATTTGTTCAAACCCAAATCAAAATTTGTGGCTTTACCTTTGGTTTTTATAACAAAGATACCTAAAAATGAAGACTATATATATCTATACAAGAGATACTAGAGATGGGAAGGTCTTCTGACAATCCAGAAACACCCTACTTGAAAAATGACTTTATATCAGCAGTTTAATATAGCTAACATATTAATATAGACATAACAGTTCCCTGTTTACTTGTGCTGTCAAAACAGAAAAAGGCAGCTTCTTTTTTCTGCATATAATAGGAGGTAGAGACTTCCAGAGGAGCCCTTAGAATTTATGGAAAGCACAGTAGTGCTGGAAGCAAAACATTAACTAGAGTGCATTTAAAAAAAAAAATCCTTAAATTTTCTAAAAGGCTCTATTTAATTGCAAATTTTAGTCTTTGCTGTTCTCATTCATAAATGAAGGTGAAGTGAAATTCAGGTGTTTCTAAAGAAAATTTCAGATTAAATGCAAATGCAATCAAGAAAGGGGCACTGAATGTTAAAAAGTCAAAATGTTTCAGAATCAGAATCATTGTCATTGTATCCATTTTCTGCTCCTTCATCATTCATTAAGGTTTTACTATATGAGTTAAGAGTGTTGCTCATATTGGAGCTATTGCAGAGAAGAGTCCTGCTCAAATGGTCTTTTTTAAAAGAAACGAAGTTGAGCGGCGTCATTGTACTGGAAGGAGAAAAAGGCATCAT
>JAEANM010016731.1:0-13180 GCA_017656035.1 Myanophis thanlyinensis
TGGAATGTCTGTCTGATTAATAAAAAGAGCTGTTTGTTCACAATTCAAGTCTGTCTCTCCTTTCTAAAAACAAACCATTAGGATACTCAGATTGATTCAGGGCTAGAATTGTTATGTGTTTTAGCTAGAATCAGATTATCTAGACCCCTTTCAATCAGGGTTCAGGCCAGGTTTTGGGACATGGATTGTGGATAATCTCTGATGGCAGCAGAACGTGGGTACTATGAGGGCTATTCACAAAATAGATTACATTTTCGTCTGTAGCAAGAAGGGGCAGAGCTAGCACGGCGATCTTTGGTCTGTGTGTCTGCGGCTCAGTCTTCATCTAGTAATGCTAGTGGGAGGTTCGTATCCTTGCCCATTATTTCACAGCAAATGTTTGAAATGTGTGCTGCAATTGAAAATCCCTCCAGTTGTGAGATGCGATCAGTGATAAGGTTTTTGTCGGCAAAAAACCATAAACCGATTGAAATTTTTCAGCAACTGTGTGAAGTATACGGGACAACATCATCACTGAAGGTGGAGTGCGCCAGTGGCGCATTAAGTTTAAAAATGGCCGAACTAACATTCATGATGAACATGATCTTGCACCAAGCGGCTACCACTTGTTTCATCATTCAATGCATTCCATTGACTGGCTCAAGTCTCAGGAGGCTGAATTTTATGACAATGGAATTAAAAAGCTTGTTCACCGCTATGTTATAAATGACTTAATTTGTTCAGTGAATATGTTGAAAAGTAGTATTTAAGTGTCACATTCAAGTGTATATAATAATTTTTTTTCCTACACTTTGTTTTTTTTTTCTATTGCAAAATGTAATCTATTTTGTGGAGAGCCCTTGTATTTCCATCTTTGCTCTTCTTGACTTTTCAGCAGCATTAAATACCATCAGTCATGGTATTCTTTTGACTCAGCTCAGGCAGTTGGGGGTAGTTAATTTTTATGTAATTATTAGGTTGATTTTCAGTTGCCTATATATATAAAACTCTTTTTCTGTTTTAATTTTTAATTATTGTGATATTGTTTGCTACCTGGAGTCAATTGGATTGAGATTGGCGGTTGTAAAAATTGAATAAATCAACCAATAGAACTATGGGATATAGGCAGCAAAATGCAATCTCCAGGTTCTATAGAAATGTATTTTCTATATAACCAGCAGGCAGTAGAACTGGCTGATCCTGATGAATCTACAAAGTTAAGCTGGACAGGCCCTGGTTAGAACTTGGATGGGAACTTCACATGAGAAGTTCAAGAATATAGTAATCCTAATGGAAGTCAATGGAAAAACTTTTCCATATCACATAAATAAAATTGCCTGAATGCCTTTGCAAGTCTCCAAGGGTTAATCTTGACTCAAAGATGTCTTAAAAATAAAGGTTCGTGTTTTTTGGTTTGTTAGATTTATATCTTGTCATAAGATATAAGATTTATATCTTATTCCTTCGAAGTAGAATAGTTAGGATAATGTCTTTTTATTATCCACACAAAAATAGCACAGTAAAGTATATCGGACTGAGTCAGTGAGCTTCAGTGGTAAGGCTGAACTTGACTCTTTCAGTTCTAGCACTTGGAGACCACATAATACAGGTAGTTCTCTGTTTATGACCACAAATGAGCCCCAAATTTTTATTCCTAAGTGAAACAGTTGTTAAGTGAATTTTATCCCATTTTACAACCTTTCTTGTCATAGCTGTTAAGTGAATCACTGCAGTGCTTAAGTTAGTAACATGGCTGTTAAGTGAATCTGGCCTCCCCATTGATTTTACTTGTTGGAAGGTTCCCAAAAATGAGCACATGATCCTGGGACACTGCAACTAAATATGAACCAGCTGCCAAGCATCCAAATTTTGATCGCATAACCATTCTGAATATTAATGGGTATAAATTAGTGTCTCTAAATTAGACCGAAGGAAGCATCAAATAACATTCCACAGAGTCTGTTATGGGTCTCTGCTGTTCACTGAATTTATGATGATTTTATGAATAAAATTGGAAAAAATATTGTCAAATTTACAGAAGATACAAGCTAAGGCAGATAGCAAACATTTTAGCAGGCAGATCCAGGAGGATCCTGTTACTGCTGAAACTACAAACAGTATAAGAAATAAACCAAAAGTTCTTATGGAGAAACTATATATGTAAATAATTGCTCTGAACCATTTTTTAGTTGAAAATTGTGCAGGTTCCTTATGATGGAAGGGTTAGATTGATATTTCTTTTCCCACTTTTGGTTTAATATAATTCAACTTTGAATGTTGTATATATAGTTTCAACTCCGGAAAAATTCAAACACAGTGGAGGAAATACTATTAAGTTAATTAACACCTGGCCAATTTCAATAATTGTCCTGGATAGGAACAACAAATGACAATGAAGCATGTCATTCATCAGAACTTCATGAGCTATGTTGACAGATATAAGAAAATAAGTGGATGTGGAATGCTGCAAGTACAGCAGACAGTTGAAGAAGTAAAAAGGGCATTGGATGATTTTCAAAGTCAGCCTCAAATAGACTGAATTCCAGTAATTTAATGACAAGGTGACTGGGACATAAGTAATTATCTTTAGGTTCTCCAGATCCAAAATCTTGTTAGCCATAGCTTCCATCTGTTCTTCGAGCAGGAGCGGAGATTTAAAGTGGACCTCCAGATTGTGCACGTGTCTTAAATGGGAAATGGAACCCCAATGAAAGTTAGCTGTGGTATATCATCAGATCTGAGATGGTGATAATGGAAACAAATGTAATCACTGAGGACTGGGCAATGGTTAGAATACAGTATTGCAGGCTAATTCTGCTGATGGCTGATTGCCAGCAGTTCAGCAGTTCAAATCTCACTGGTTCAAGGTTGATTCAGCCTTCATCCTTTCAAGGTCAGTAAAATGAGGACCCAAATTGGGAGAAATATGCTGATTCTGTAAACTGCTTAGATAGGACTGTAAATCTCTCTAAAGTGGTATATAAATCTAAGTACTATTGCTATTGAGTCTGTTCTTCCAGACCCACATAATTTCTCGGCACTTTGTTAGGACTTTGACCACATCTGTGGTTGGTGAGACCCACTGTTTGTATTTATCCAGTGGAGCTCCAGGTTTCATTGACTTTATTTCCCAATGCTCCACATTTCACATTTTATTTCATGTTTATGCAGAAATATTGAAATTTTAAAATGAAGGCATCAAAAGTGCCACTGTAGAATGAAACTATAATCATAATTATAAAAAGAATTATTAATGTTCAACGTGACTCCTATATGCTTGACTGGAAATGTTGAGAAGATTTCTCTGCTTTTCCCCTATATTTACCAAAAAGCTTCCAAATCTATTATCTTTTTACCATTTTTGCATTCTTTGGTAAGGCAGCTTGTATGGAAGCTACAGTATAAGACTTATGTTCTCTTGGGTTATTATAGTATTGTTTTATTCTGTAATGTTTCCATTTTTATGCCAAACTGAGATTCTTTCTGAGACCAACAGGCATCCTGCTTGCCTTCTTCTAGTGCTTAAGAGTACTGGCTTCTCTTTTTGTTAAAGTTTTTTTTTTTTTGCCTCAGGATTGACCAAACTATTGTGGCTGAGCAAATATTGAGCCAGTTAGTAAGAAATACTAGGGACTCATTTACTTGGGTAACAACCAGATAATGCTAGTGAACTGAAAATGTTAAATCATTGTCTAAACCAAGCCATTGAAAGAAATCAGAACAGAGTTAGATGAACTGTTTTTTAACAAAAACATATGAAGAAATTCTGAAAAACATTACCATAAAGAAAAGTTACCATAGAGATAAGACAAACAGGTCTAAACCAAAATGCTGTCAGAATGCTGTGGCAGGAAAGATAGGGAAATTAGTTTTTTTATCCATGTCCATTGAAGATGAAACATTCAGAATTTTAAAAACTTATTTCTATCTTATTACATGATTTAGAAGGAATAATCTTGAAGACGTTTGATGAAACACTTTAAGTAAAGAACTACCTTCTAAAAACTTCATCTCTTGATTCTTTTTAAGGCCAAGGTAGCAGGTAGCTATAAAATGGTTAACTGACACAACAGGTCTTTTCCAAATAAATGAATTCATTCTTTTGCTTCCCCAAACTATAAAACAATGCAGTAAGTACTCTGGTACATTCCTTTTTATGAAATGCTGGCAGTGATTAAATCTCTTGCTATTCAGCAGCGTGCAACAGCCCTACATGCCTTGGAAAAGAATCTCTTTCCCAGGAAAATTCACTCAGTGAAAGTCCATGGGAAATGCAATGCTGCAATTGCATTATCACAAAGAAATATACTTCTAAGAAATGGGGAAAATGTACCTTTCCATTCCTAAAAGCATAATCTAGAATAACTTCATATAAATGTTTTCAACTAATGGTGTTTTTAAAAGGCTCTTAATTTCCTGTCTATTGGCTCTCTCTTCAATTTTTGCCTTCCAAATGTATTGCAGTCCTAGCTTATCTGAAGAATGCCATTTTCAGAATTCATAAAGTTTAATTTGTTCAGTATAATAGGTTATGAAATGTTTTCCCAATTAAAGCTATTTATTTAATGTCTGTATGCCCTTGAGTCATTGTTGGCTCTTGGCAAGTGCCTGGATTGGTCTTCTTGGCAAAGTTTTATGGAAATGGTTTTCCCTTATCTGCTTCCTAGGGCTGATGAGAAAGATTGGCTCAAAGATACCCAATTAATTTATGCTCAAAGAAGAACTAGACCTCATGGTTTCTAGGCCAGTGCCTTAACCATTACACCAAACTGGCTCTCTATTTGTTTAATACAATTGTTTAAATAATTATATGTTTAAACTGCTTTTCAGAATTACATCTTCAAACTCTATAGAATCATGGAGGAAAATCAGCTAACGAAGAAACTTAACTTTTCAGGTTGCTTTGAACAACATAAGTAATAAAATGTTACCAAAATTATTTTGATCGTTTTCTCAAACTCCTGCACAGATGGGACTAAATGCATATTGGTATTGTAGTTGACCATATTAATACTAATGTTGAGAATGGTCTTTATTAATAGTAGATTATATTGCTTTATGGTAAGAATTCAGGCAGGATTTTGTGCATAAATATTAATGAAAATGGGCGTTCACATAGGCTGAATCACTACTATTCAAGTGGAGTTTTGAAATGAGCTTTACAGGAAACTCCAGGTAATAAGAATAGCAGTTAAGTCCAATCATTTTGCTTAGAATATCCAGAGGATGTCAAACTGGCAATCGGCAGGATACGTTACAATGCAGGCCATGCCCACGCCAGCTCTGCGAATGGGAAAAACGTCGTGAAATGTGACAGCACATGACAACGACACAGCAGTGATATAGAGTGATCAGCATTATTCCTAGTCAGTGTTCCTAGCCTAATTCATAGGGTTGCTGCTGTGGGGAAAATAGAAGGAGAAAGGCTATATGTTCCCTGCTTTGAGGTTTTGTGAAAATAATTAATTAAAAATCTAAATCAATTGCTATCAGAAAAGTAGTTTGATAGGCTCAGGGCTCATAGCATCTTTGATTACTGTCTTTTTATAATCTTTTATAAAGATTACTGTCTTTATACCCTTCCTTTGAGAGCCTATTTGTATTCATATTGTTATTCATATTGATACTCTCCCTATTATACAAGGGGAAAAATAATCCAGAAACTTCAGTCCAAAACAGGGGAATATCACTATTAAATGCTACAAAATAACCATGACCTTAATCGGTATTATACTACTTTGAGTAATACATTGCCAATCTGTTTACATTGTTGTTTACCAGTAGTAATGGCATGTGGATGAATTAAACTCCATTGTAGGCAAACAGAAGAGAAAATGGATGACTACCTCTCTTAATGGTTTGGACTAATGTAAGATTTTCAACTTTTTTTAAGTATAACATTCTGGAGATGTTAGGAAATTCAGAATTGATTATTCTATTTTTCTCTTCCAATGGGAATTGTGTGGGTTTTTTTTTTTCATAGCTTATATAGCATGGCAGAAGAAACAAAATCTGCAGTTGCGCTGCTAATAATTCAGATCTGCTTGACAGAAGATACCATGCCCTAGACAAAACTGTATGGTACCATATGAAATATGCACACACAATTTGAAGTTTACAGAAAGTACCTGATTTCTTTAACTTAGTATGTCTTAAATATAGGTTGTGTCTGGTGACCTAACTTTTATTTCAGGGAACTTTATGTAGATTATTTTTGATTTCAGCATTCATAGTTACACTCATTTTGATATAATTAGTAAATTTTCTTGAATTAATTCTAATAAGACTGAACATGTCAGTTCGGTACTGATCAAATTCACTTGAAAGAATGGGTACGATACCGGGGAAAACACAGGTTTAAATAAGTGAGCTTGTGTCCATAGATGATTAGAAACGGATTTGATTAGGTAGCTACAATGAATGTGGAGCCAATCTCCAAAGGCCACTGAGATAAGGGATTTACTGATAGGAAAATGGCTTTTACATTCTATAAGTAAAGGCTTTCTTCTTCCATATACCATATTTTGGGGACTATAAGATGCACTGTTTTATCTCCCAAAAGTGGATGTGCATCTGTATGTCTTATAGAGCAAATATTACCCGAACCGGCCAGATTCTGCCCCCTTTCCCCTCTTTTCCCCCCTTTTTTTCAGCCTGTTTCTGGGCATTTTTTCAGTCTTTTTTTGACCCATTTTTGGGCCAAAAAAGGGCCAAAAACTGGCCAAAAAAGGACAAAAATTGGGCTGAAAATAGGCTGAAAAGAGTAAAAAAAAAAGAAGAGCCAAAAATGGGGTGCGCAGAGACATTTTTTTTTCTTATTTTCCTCTTCTAAGATTAAGTGTGTCTTATAGGCAGGTGCGTCTTATAGTCTGAAAAATATGATGTTCTGATTGCACAAATCCAGTGACCTGCATGTCTTGTATGTGTTAATTGTACTGGAAAGTGCTATTTCTTATTAATATTTGATGTTAATGATAGGAAATTGATTATTTTTAATAAAATTTTAAACTCTTTGTTCTTAGGAAGTTGTATTTAGTAGATATACAATTTGGAAGATCTGCAGAGAACTGGCTATCCTTGATAGACAAGACTTTTATTTTTGTTTGTTTCTTATGTGGCATTCTGATTTGTAAATGAGGTTTGCAGAATATACATTATTGGTTAATTTAGATCTTTCTTTGTGCCTACTCTTAATATTACTTTTTTAAAATTGTATGTAATCTTTAGAGAATACCTGCAACACTAATAAATAATAATATGGTAGCAACTATTTTCCTAGTATTTTTTCTACAAATGTTTTTTCCCCCTTCAGATCAAATATTATTCATTGGTTGCGATAAGAATTGACTAACCAGCTTGTTGATCAAGTCTGACATTGTGGGCTGACTGGCCTGAAGTCACTCAGTCAGCTGTCATGCGTAAAGTGGGACTAGAATAAATTTCAATTACTCTTAACAGATTGGCAGATTTCTGGCAAGTGATAGCTTCTGCATTTAAAGTTTTAGTTCTGATGTTTATTTATATCATTTTTAGACGAAGAGTATTGGCCATATCAGATGGTATTGAACACATTGGGAATCTCCGCTGGGAGCTGGCACTATGTCTCCTAGCTGCCTGGACTATCTGTTACTTTTGCATTTGGAAAGGTACAAAGTCAACTGGCAAGGTAAAAAAAATGTGCTACAATTTATATTGCATAATATAGTCTGGATTCTCTTTTCTTTACTTATAAGTGCTGAGGACTGTTCATGAATTTTACACAAGATAACATTTCTTCTATTTATTATTAAATACTGGTGATCTGTCTGAGCTTCTTCAACAAATAAAAAATGTGACATTCCATGGAGAAAAATATTAACAAGAAACTGGGTGAATCCATTTTTAAAATAGGTATTTTCAGTAATGTTTCTTTTTCTTTAAACATTCCAACAAAATTGCAAACATTGTTTTTGTACATTATGGTAATCAAGATGTGAAAGAGCTTAATTATGAATGAAATATATGCTAACTCATATGGCTCAGCTAATCCCTACCAGCTATATTTCTCTGTCCTGTCAGTGTAATCAGTAATCAAGAATTGAAATATCTCTTCTGATTGTTTGATGATGATGATTAATCCAAAGATTCTGGCTCGTCCTCCAAGGAAAAAATAAGCATCTCATTCTTAGTTTTCTTTAGTTGCTCGCTCAGGCATGCTATAATATAAATTAGGAGTGGATTTGGATTAGGACTGTGCAGTTAGTCACCAGTGGGATTGATGTAATTTAAAGATTTATGATGCAATATAATGTTCTGCACAAGGACTAGCTTTAATCAAAATGATACCTGCTGGGCTTCGATTTGTTGCCTTAACAAAATCAATATAGATTATTTCCTACAGATGAAAAGCAGGTAAGAGGCATTCTGTAATCAATGTCATTTGAAACCATGCAGAAGATCACAATGAGTTGCAACAATTTGCAATCCCTTTGCCTACCTACATACATTCTACCTTTTAGACAGGGATGTCAAACTTGTGTCATCCTGTCTTCATGTGATGTATCATGATTTTTCCCCCTTCGCTAAACCGGAGGGTGGGCATGGCCAGTGCATGACGCATCTGGTCTGTGGGCCATGAGTTTGACACTCCTGTTTTAGAATATAGAGCATATGAAAGGCTGGTATAGCTAGAAATTTCTGTTGCAATGTTTTTGAGTATCTCAGTGTTATTGACGTTAAAATGTTGGACTAGGGTTGGGAAAATGTAGCATTAAATCAATGATCAATCAAATCAATGAATGTGAAAAAGCTCCAGGCAAAAGCTCTCCAAATCACTTTAGGCCAAACACTATGACTTGGACAATGCTATGTATCCTGCCCTGAGTTCTTAAAGCAAAGAAAACGTACATGTTCTTTGATTGAATATGCATATGTGTATGTGTGTCCGAATTAAACTATTTTTTGAATTCAGTTTATACTTGACAGAAATAAAATAAAGAATAGTGTTTTTATTGTAGTTATGGCGCAGAGCAGTGTTTTCTGAACTTTTTTCTCTAAGGACCCGTTATTTTAAAAAATAAGAAGGTATCCCAAAAACCTTTTATTGGTATGGGCTATGCTTATCTATATTTACTGTACAGCAGGCTTCAGTTTATGAGTGGTTGATTAGCAACAGTTCCTGGATCCTCCCAAAAGATATTTATGACCCCGATTCAAACTTCTTATGGTCAGAAACCCCACCCCCTACCAGAGGTGAAATTCAGCCGGTTCACACCGTTTCTATAGAACCAAGTTAGTAGAAGAAATCTCCTTTTGTTTTTTTTTCCCACTTTGCAGGGTTAATCCTGAAAGATTAATTTTGCAGGGTTAATCCTGTAAATAACACAGTTGTTTCTAGCCTAATCTTTATTGCCTTGCTCATAGAAACTGCCTCTCCCCTTATTACATTGTAATTTTGGTGAAGTTTAATTCTGTGCTTGGTGATGTTTAATCCTGTGGTCCCGCCCACAGAACCGGTAGTAAAAAAAATTGAATTTCACCACTGCCCCCCACCCCCAGGAGATACTCAGCAAGCAGGCCACAATTATGGCTGTTTGCAGCATCTCATAGTTACATGACTACAATTTCAACTTGTTCTTGCCAGAAACCATCATTATCTCTAATTTCTAGCAACCTCCCCCCCACACACATTGCAAATAATGGTTCACTTAACTGTCACATTATTCTCTTAACAATTTCTGCAAAATAATGATGTAAAATTGGGTGTAGTCCCATGACTACTCAATTAACACTGGCACAACTTGTAACTAACTCCAGGCTCAATTACAAGTTATAAGTAGAGGACAGCCTCTATTAAAAATTAAAATGAATGTATTTTAATATGTATTTATTGAATCATGTAAAACAATATGAAGCCCATTTAGATATTAGCATAAATAAAACAATTTTCATGAAAACACTATTTTAACAAATAAATAATAATGAAGATATTTTTAAAAAAATTCAGGCCCCTTCAGTAGCTCACAAACAATTTTGATTCTGTGGAACTCTGACGAAGTTTTGGGGGACCAATGGGCCTGAGGCCCACACTTCTAAGAAACACTGGTCTAGAGCACTACCAACTTCCTTTGGATTAAGTGCAATGAACTTCAGTGCCTATACCCGTGATAGTGAACCTATAGCACGGGTGCCACAGGTGCCACGCAGAGCCATCTTGCTGGGCAACTTACTTCCAGCTGGGCAATTGCTGAGCATGCGCAATTGCAGAGATCCAGCTGGTCTTCAGGCATCTGCTGTGCATGCACATGATTGCAGCAGAAAATCCAGCTGGTCTTTGGCGCTCTCCGAGCGATTGCTTATATGTGCATGAGTACCTACGCACAGCACGTGTACATTGCACGTGCAAAAGCTGCATGCATGAGCAGATGATGCAATTGCATATGCAGTGCACATGGAGGAGCTGCACACAAGTGCAGATGACACACGCAAAGCACGTACTTTTTGGCACTTTTTGGTAAGTAACAGGTTTGCTATCACTGGCCTATACAGTACGGTTGCATAAGAAGATATTTTTCAAAAGTAACCCACAGGAAGGAAGCAAACCTGAATCATTTTACATAATTTCAACAAATCTCTTTAGCTTGGGAACAGTTGTACACTTTAAATAACCAATAGCAAGAGACGTTATTTTTCTGTTTTCATCTTCTGGCTGTTTGCATAGCACGGTTAAGAAATTCTAGTGGCTGCATTTGCATGATGTGTGAAAATAATTTTTTTTTGGGGGGGTATGTGTGTGACTTAGCATTTTGTACAAATCAGTCTAATTGAGTGCATTATGCGTCCATAAAATGTGTGAACCCAGAATGAGTTAATTCTGCAAAGAAATGCTTTCTTTGTGTGAATGCAGACTTTATGCACTAGGTACCTTCAGTTTCTTCTATTATTCTTTCAGTTTTAAAAATTAAGGTGAAATTGAAAGTTTTTCCAGTTATAGAACAAACATCTATTTACCTAACTACTTTATAATGTATTAAAGGCAGCTGTGACCTAATACCTGGAGTTTAGTCTGCTGTTTCTGATTAATAGTCTAACTGAACCATTACTCTCTATGCTGCCTAACTAGATATTTCAAAGATTTTTTGAGGCTTGAGATAAAACCCTGATCATAAAAAATGTGTTTTTAGCCAATAAACTTTAATTCCTGGTGAAGAAATATGCTATCAGAAGAGCCCTGGTGGTGCAGCGGTTAGAATGCAATATTGCAAATAACTCTGCCCACTGCTACAGTTTTGATCCTGAACAATTCAAGATTGACTCAGCCTTTCATCTTTCTGAAGTTGGTAAAATGAGGATCTTGATTGTTTGTAGAAATATGCTGACTCTAAACCGCTTAGAGAGTGCTGTAAAGCAGTATACAGTGGTACCTCGAGATACGAAATTAATCCGTTCCAGGGTGGCCTTTGTATCCTGAATTTTTCTTATGTTGAAGCAGCCCATTCAGCCAGAACGTGGTTTTGGCTCCCCCCTCAGGCCGACAAGGATTGTGTTTTTCATATCTTGGAATTTCTTCGTATCCTGAAGCGAAATAGTTTTCGAGAGACCCTTCGTATCTTGGATTTTTCGTAACATGTAGCATGTGTATCTAGAGGTACCACTGTATAAGTGCTGTTGCTTTCAGAATTTCAGAATCCTCTCCCACATACCTCTGGTCTTGCATCTCAGTTGCAAAACCTAGAACTTAATGAAAGTGTGTCGGACATCATGAAGAATATATATATATACTCTAATATCCAGTTTAAAATTACCATATCTGGCTGCAAAAATCTAGGTAGTTAGTGAATGACATTAAAGGGTTAGAACTTTGTGTATGCTTAGGTCCCATTTACAGGTCATCCAGATGTTTGCAGTTTGGACTGGTAACCGTACTTTTAAAAAAGGTACCCGCAACCTGTCTTTGTAATTTTTTTCCTGCTGGTTTCTAGTTTCATTGCATGTTTAATAATGAAGTCCATAGCAAATGAATGCAATGTAGTTTTAAATTTGTTTGTATGTTTATTTATTAAAATTCATCAAATTTATAAAACCGCCCATTTCATAGATGTGACTCTGGGCAAGCGTGCAATAAAGCAAAGCAAAGCAACAATTTAAATAGTACAATCATAAATATAAATAAAGGCTGCTTCCTGCATATAGGGTAATTGTCTCATTGGCTCCCTGTTTCCCGAGATCCCAAATGTGTTGGAAGAATCATGTTTTGAGGGAACCAACCAAAATAACCTAGCTAGGAAATTGTGGGAGTTGAAGTCCATACATCTTAAAAGTTGCCAAATTTGAAAAATACTGCTTTAACCTCTAATGAACCAACAGCAAAAGAAAATGTATCCTTATGAAATATTCATGCTTTAATCTTCCAATTATAATGATTTACCTTCCATTTTTATAAAGAAAGTTGCTTTGCTATTAATCATTGACAGCTTTTGATTTTAATGCAGTATCTTTGAGATTTAGTGTCCATTTAAAGAAATCTAAGTAGACGTGCAGCAAACAGTTTAATAGAAACTGTTCTAAAAGGCAAGTTTGTCACCAATAATTTTTGTGACTGTTGCTCTTTTTTATAAAATGCTTTCCTTAATTTGGTATTCTATAAAGTGGACTTCAAATCCCATAGGCTCAGGGAATTAGAGAAATTCTAATTAGGAATTAGATTCCTATGAAGAAATCAGATTGCTATTATCTGGCATGCTACAGCTAAAAAGCCAAGAAGGTCCCATATATTTTAATGCTTTTTTATATATAGATATATATCTTGAAGGACTTGAAGTTTCATTTGAACAAAGTTATAGGAAGAAGGTTGTTCACTTCTGTTTTACTTTTAAAGTAAGGAAGTTCTTAATCTTTCTGCTTAGTCCCTGCTAAGCCATTCTTTCTCAAGCCTGCTTACAAGAGTATGGCCAGGAAGACCATGCTGAAGAAAACCATTAACAGTTAAGGCTATAGTTTGATTAATCACATGTGCAAATTTATAGCCTGGTATTCACAATCTTACTTGGCTGCTCAATTATCTGTTGGCACCATTTACATATTATTTATTTACGTGAAACCATGATTTGTTTTAGCTATGATTTAGCTAAGTTCTAATTGTATATTTCATACCTGTGAGACTGCTACTTATCATCACATTTGTTTGCCTCTGGCTTAGTATTTTAATTTCTGTTTTTTAAAA
>JAEANM010016732.1:0-13180 GCA_017656035.1 Myanophis thanlyinensis
ATAAATAAATAAATAAATAAGGCAGAGGCAGGGCCAGCACATGATGCATTTGGCCTGTGGCCGCGAGTTTGACAGCCGTGATCTAGAAGATAATGTTTATTGTATTTCATCCCAAGCATCCATCCTTTCCAAAATATGCTAAGAAGTTCTTACTTCAGTATGTCCATTGCCCTGACTTGATGATATTCAAAACCAACCATTCAATTAAATTGCACAGTCACATTTTCACTGAGAACTGACTAGAATCAAAGGTTTTACAACAGCAATTATGTTATCTACAGTATTTTATATAGCTCCATATCTTGCTTGAGGAGATGGTGGATTAGATAAATCATTCTTTAATATGCTCTTGCACTGTCTCTTTCTGTTCTTATGGTCCCTTCTCTGAAATCTCCCTACAGACCTATGAAGTCAAGAAAAATCTGTCAAAAAAACCTGGGAAAATGGTTTCACTCATCATGGTTTTAAGAGCTAAAACAGCATAACTATCAGATGGCAGTAATTCATGATGGTCATCCATTCACTCATTTCCCTGAATGAATATAAACTTGTAAAAATGCCAAGACTATTACCTACAGGAATATAGTGTTTGAATAGAGAACTTGAGTAAGTGTTATTGACAAAGCACAGGGGGTAAATGTAAATGAGACTACTTCCAAGCTTCATCTGCTTTAGGTTGCTAAACAAATAGCATACAGAAATATACAGTGAAATTGGCAATATTATTCTTTTCAAAGCCAAGTTGGTTATAAGGCATATCAGAATCTCTTGGGAGCTCAGCTTCATGCATCAAGAAGTAAGCCAGCAAACTGAAATAAGAGATTGCGAAGGTATTTTGCTTTGGCTCATGATGAGATCTAGACATTCTTTTGCTTCCTGAAAATGTGTCATGGATCCTAAAGAAAATATAGTGATGAAACAAAAAATACATTATCCTAAGACTATTTATTTATCAAATGTTTATTCTATTGTATTCTATCATGTTAATTTTCAACTAGGTGGGATTAGAAGTAACACAATCAAAACAGACATGGCTGATATATTCAATATGCCAGTGATAGAATCAAATGTGAGAGTGAACCTTTAATTCAGTACTACTAGCTAAAATTATTTAATAATAAAGGTATGCCATGAAACAATCTGGAATGTGCTATATATGTTTAACTAGAGCGCAAAACTTGAATATTCAGATTTACTGGAGGGAGGGAGAAAGGAAGGACTTGTTTAACACCAATTAAATTCTCAAGACAGAAGACGAAATTATTTTTGTATATTTACTATTATTTAAGTAATCCCCACAGAATATTTCACAAATGCCTAGCTTCCGCTGTAAAATATGTAGATTATTTGTAAAATAAACCCACTATTTTGAAAATTCAATGACAGTACTATGCAAGGTCAGGACATAATCATAAATTTCAAGTTCATCTTACCTTTGCTTTCAAAAAGCAAGGTGAAATATGAAATATGTATGAAAATAGAATTGGAAGTCAGTGATCTATGGACCACATATGAGCCTTGAGCCATTGTGTCTCTGTGTGCTCACTACGTTCTCATGGATCATAACATCAATATTTGGCAGCAAACCACTAAAGAATTCTCACACAATTTTCCATTCATTTTGGCAGGAAATCAAGTGCAGTAATCCTCTGATAGGGTTAATGCACCTATTAACACAAACTTTTTCAACAAAGGGGATTGAACATTAAGCCCCTGACTTCTGGTGCTGCTGTCAGATCATTGCCATGGTTCATGTAAACACTTTGTCCCCAATACAATTTTTTACTTTAAAAGGTATGATTCCCCAGCTGAAAAAAAGTAATTTAAAGTTACATTTGTTTTGTAATCATTTAGGACACCGTTCGATATTTCAGGTTTTTTGGGGCATTCTTATATTACATCTTTATCCTTTTTTTTTTTTTACTGACAATGTGGACTCCCAAAATAACTTACAACAATCCCATAAACTCTATGAATCTGTACTCTTCTTCCAAGGGGATTGGAGGATGGATAAATATTATTCAGCTTTATCCTGTCTGCTTTGTCAACAACACTTACTCATTTTCTCTGCTTTAGGTCTGTTTGTTTGCTATATTTTTCAGCAGTACTGAGGATGTTGGCTTCAGCTTCAGCTGAAAGAAAAAGATTTACCAGAGGTAAAAAAAACAACCACAAAAAGATATTTTATGCTGCAGGTCAAATGCCAAATCTTCTGCACCAGGTTACAACTTTCACATTACCTCTCTGTTATAGACCTTCAGATAAGATATTGATGAATATAGCAATTTGTTTCACTTTTTCTACCTTCAGACTCTTTTAATTTGATATTCTTTCCATGAGCTATATTATCTTTGAAACATTTGGTTGAACCTCAACCAAAGTCCAATATAGAGTCAAAATATGAGATTTGAATCTACAATAATTTGTTCTGAATTTATGCTTCGAGATTTAAAGGTAACCAGATTCAATGTGAAACAATCTGAGATCTGCGATTTAGTAAAATCAAATATCCTACTCTCTGTTATAGAGGGATAGCATCAAAATGTCAGAAACTGCTTTGTTGTTTTGGTAAAATGGTATGAATATGGTAATGATAATTGGCCCCTTAAAGGACATTAACCATGCCAAGTTTCTGTTAACATCCTGATTGCAATAAACTTTTGAAATATCCTGTTAAACTAATTTTATGACAGAAGCAGCAGGAATGAAAAATAAAAAAACACAGTGATTTTTAAATAACCTGGATAAGCATAGATGTGACACCAAACCAATGCAAAAAAGTATCCTGCTTGAAGAACATACAAATAATATATTTAAAAATAAGCTGTTACAAGGGGTAAAAACCCACTATCCACTTGTTTTTCTAAGCTGGCAAATACACTGAAATTCTAGGAGAAGAACAAAATGAAAAGTAGAGGAGCACTTTCTTAAATGAAAGGGACTGTCTATCAGACAGTTAATTGGATGGGGACTCAATATCATAGTGTTCAAATAGTGTCTTTCCTTTGGTTGTACATGGAACAAAATCTCCAATAGTGTTTGAGATTCTGGCAAGCCTAAAGTTCATTGGATCTCTGAATCAAATATCTCTGAAGGAATTCGAAGACATCTGGTTTGATCTGATGCCTTTTATTGGTTGAATATTTCTATTTGAATACTTCAGATGATTTGATTGAATCTATTTGCCAGATCACCTTCTCAGAGTGTTTCATAGCTATGTATCAAGAAAAGGTTTATCTGAAAAACAAACCAAAACAAGATCTGGTCACCTATCCTATTCAAATTCTTCCTCCTTGTATTTAAGTCTTTTGTTTCTTGCCTTCTCTTCTGGAATAATTATGAACAATTCTGCCTTGCTTTCTAGATGATAACCTTTTAGATTCTTGAAGATGCTCATAATATGTCCTTGTAATCATATCTGTGCTAAACATGACTGGTACTTCTAGTCATTCATCTTAAAAAAATTTCAGGCACTTTATCATTTTGATTAATTTTTTTTGACATACTTCAGTTTATTAATAATAATATACTATTTTGTGCCCAGCATTGGAAACCATATTCTGAGATCTGACAAAAACGATATAAATGAATGATATCATCTCCAGATCTTATATCATTTAAGGAGGTATATCAGGAGATGTCAGGAGACATACATTCCACAAATGAAGGTGAATATACTTGTTGCAGGATAATGTTGCAGGAACCAATCTAGCTCAGTCACTGGGACCAAAGGTTCCTCTGAATTATGAAAATCAAGTATTTTCAGACAAAAAAACTTAATTTGTGTCAGATTTCTAACCAACACTGGAGTGGAGCAGCAGAACTGGAAAAAGAGTGAGTCTATATGGGGACTTTCTTTCTTGCATATTCATTTAATAATAAAGGAGAATGCCTGAATTGAATTAAAGACCTATAGCTGATCCACAGCTAAATGGATATACTTTAAGAAATTAATTAGAGTTGAAGTTTTGGTCCATATTGACACATATCTTGACAACTGCCATACAGATTTGTTCAAATGAGTTTTGGCACCTTGGTGACCAAGGTGATGGGATGAATCTATAGTTGAACTTGGCTGTAAAGCTATGTTTACAATCTCCAAGACCATTCATTAGACATTGGATGAGATTTTTTATTTTAGGTCCTAGCAAGCAATCTTACAACTATAGTAATGAGTTAACAATGCCATGATTATACTGTTACTATAATAGTTGACAACATGCAGCAAACATAAAATTATATACTCTTTATATGAGTTGCAATGAAGACATTTTTCAGTCAACATCTGTAGCTTGGCATAACTACCATCATTAGGGAAGCAGGAATGTGTTCTGCATCTACCCAGATTCAGTTGAAGTCCACTGCCTTTGATGCCACAAACAGAGCTTTGCTTCAATATGGAAATTCCAGCATTCAACTCATGATTGACAATCCAGCTCAGATTATTTTGGTTTCCAATTCTGCAAGTATGTTTACAGAGTCTATGTTTTTCATTTTGCATCAGCTGTGTGTATCTTAGCAATTGTGCTTATTCACCAATGATGAAAGGGTTAGCGAGAAAATTGACTGCTAGCTTGATTTGTGTGGAGCCCAAAATTCTTTCTTTCAATGCTTTTGCAATCTTGTCAAACTATTCAGTGAAGTGTTATCAACATTTTCCTCATCTCTATCTTTCCTTTGGGAGATGAGAAAGTGATGAAAAGAAGCTTTATGACAATGTAGCAGATCATCCACAGCTGTGGTTCTATTTTGAAGATTCTTGTGGATCCAATCATTTGAAGGTGATAATTCTTCCTTTCCCATTGCAGTTTAAAATTATAGCCATTAATTTTGGATGCCACTTCAATGATGCAAGTTGAATCAGCACATCCTATGGATTGCTATTTTCCTAACAGTAGGTCACCTTTGATTTTTTAAATGCTGGTATATTTATCAAGGATTAGTTTAGAATCTGTTGTACTTTGGCCGATATGGGTGTAACTTGTTAAGTAAGATGAGAAGGAATGACCCTTAGAACTGTGCATGCATTTTGAAAGTTGAGAAATTTGTTACTTTTTAAATCTGGTTCCATCAGAATCAAATTTCATAGCAACTGAATAGATTTCACCATGGCTGAACATCTCAGAAGCAGCACTCATGGAATCTATTAAATTTGCATCCAGAAAAAGGAAAGTCACAATGACATCAACAGGACATCATATATATATTTATGACATCATAATACGAATACCAGATAATGGCATTGTGACATCTGCTTTAAGTATAAAAATCATAGGATTTGCACAATGAAATGCAAATGGTAAATGTATCCATAAATTTTGATGGTTTAGATTGAACTAGGAATGGTTTGAACAAAATTAAGCCAAATCAGCAACTGAACTCAGCATCTATAGGAATATATATTTGTCATTAGAATTAATTTAGGGCACCTGGAAATTTGCACTATTAAATTCAGAAGTATCAACTTTTGATGGGGAGATCTAACATGACAGCTGCTGAGCGTGATTAACCATTCCAAGGCAAATACAAACAATCACTGAATCAAGAAATCTGCCTTATTTCATTTCTGTCTTGTATAAATGTTGAACAACTGAAATTTATGTCTCATTAAAATAACTTTGCGTGGAAGGTATCTTTGGCTGTTAATTCACATCTGTATTTCATGAAAATTCTGAGCTTGATTTCTTTCTTTAATGGCAACAGGTATTTTATTCCCTGGGTGCTAATGAATGATTTACAGGGCACAAAGGATTAAAAATGGAGAAAAAGAAGTAAAAGAAAAAGGAAATTGCATGCTGGTTCAGTAAATGAAAAGTTGGAACAGAACACATAAAGCAGTTCATAATTATTGCCCTTAATGAATCAACATCAAATGTTTTTCAAGTCTCTGTTCTAACAATTTTATCAGTATTATCATGCTTTACAGAAAGTTCAAGGAGACGTGCTACTGGCCCTAAAAGTTTACAATTTCAGTTTTGACATAGTCCAGCAGAAGAAGAGGACAGAAGGTAAACAAAAAGCAATAGATGCTTGTTCCAGCTGTCTATGCTTTGGCTTAAGAACAAAATGACTTGTTATGTTGACAATGGGAATTAGATACCTGATCAAAGAGCTCATGAAAAAGCTGGTTTGGGGAATGATCTGATCGAAATAATACAATTCCAAGCAGAAGCAGAAGCAAAAAAGAAAAAGAAAAGTGGACTCTTTTGAGGAAGCAGAAGAGTTTCAGATAGGTGGGATTTGACAGATGAAGCTGCAAAGATCTCATACAGGAACATCTTAGAAGTGAGGCAAACAACTTGTGATCTTGAATCTGATTTCACATAAGTGGACCAAGATATTTTGTGGCCTAAAGCTTTTTATAGCTTGGGTTGGGTTGGGTTGAGTTGAGGCACATTTGATGAAGTTGCGTGGATATCCATATTGTTGGAAAACGTCGTACCTATGATCTTATTCCTTTTTCTGATGTTCAGGGTTGCTGCTGTGCATTTGTACTTGTTTAAGTAGCGTTTTTTGGAAGGCAAGGTTTGTTTTGGGACTAGAAGACAGGCTGTGGGTCACAAACAACTTTGCTCTATAAGAGATGATACTGTCTATAATGGGGTCTTTTCAGCTGGGGGTTTCCACCAATGTATGACAGTAGCTGCTGCTTGAAACAGCTGTTTACGTTGTAGATTCTGGCATGTACAGGCTTCAACCTAATGTCAAAAGTGCGTTGCTTTGTTCTCAACTTCTATCTCTGATACATGAATAGTCCTTTCTAGTGTGAGGAGGGGAAACAGGTTAGGAGAGTGTAAGAAAGGAAGGAAGGAAATGAAGAACCTTGTAATTCCAGTTTATCATTTCTTACAATTAACAAAATATTTGTAGTGAGTAGTCTTTCTCTATACAGAGGTTACCTCTTTAGGTTTATTTTTAAAGATGGTTTTCTATTTACACACACACACACACGAACAGATTTTATTTGCTTTATTATTTTATATTTTCTTTCTGTTATTGTTGTGGTGGGCAAAGTTGTGGGAAGAGAAGGTTAAAAAAAAAAGTAAATGAAGATCTAAGTGAACAAGCAGCTGAGAATGCCAAAGAGTTGAAGGAATGATGGGAGGAAGAGAACAATTAAGAAAGGAAAACAAACTCATAGTTCATTGTATGCTGCCTGAAGAAAGAAATCTTGCTGGCAGGACAAAGGCAGTTTTGTGCTAAATAGGCCTGTGTTTGGATGATAGCTGAGAGATAAATATAATGTGGAACTTGGCACAAAGGAACAGAAGCTGGCCCAGCTTCTGGAATCACATCTCCTTCAGTGTTCATTGTGCAGAAACAAAAGAAGCATTTAAAAGACCTGGTAAATGGGTCCATAAATTTTGCTGGTTTAGACTGAACCAGTAATGGTTTGAACTAAATTAAGCCAAATCAGCAGAGAATTCCTGTTTAAATAAATGCACAACTTGCCACTGCCTTTGAAACAAAACACAATTGAACTCAGCAGTATATATAGGAATATATATTTGTCACCAGAGTTAATTTAGGGTGGGCACCTGGCAAGATTTCAGAGATGTCAGAAGCTACAGGAAGGAAAAGCTAGCTCAAAGGCTGTGATTCTAAACATAATACTTCCTCCAGAATTAACCACTGGTTTGTATTGTAAGTGAAGGATCTGCATTTAACAAAAATGGAAAACCCAATTCATTATACTGTCATTCAGTCAACAAAAGTCATCACAAAGTTTATTGCAATCAGAGTGCTGGACTTCTTAAATGAGTCTATAGTGCCTCATTGAAAGCCTGTTTGGTGTACTGGTTCAAGTACCACGCTAGAAACTGGGAGACCCTGAGTTCTGATCCTGATTTAGACATGGAAGCCTGCTGGATGACTTTGGGCCAGTCGCTCTCTCTCAGTCCTAGGAAGGAAGGAAGGGTAAACCCGTTCTGAAAATCTTGACAAGAAACTGCAGGGATTTGTCCAGGAGTCAATGCTGACTCAAAGGCACAGGGGAAAAAAATATCTCATAAGGCTATTTTCATACTAAGAAGGCTGACCCATTGAGTCATTTCTTTTTCTTTCTATACACGCACACACACAAAATTTAAATATTAGTAAACAGAAAAATAAGCAATAAAAAAGGAAGTCAGCATTTAGATTTATTGCATCCTGTGGGCAATCATCCTCCAGAATAATTGGACTTTATGACATTGTTATTGCATATGGTAAAACATTCCAATATGATTTTAAAAGTCCAACAATTTTCTGAATATGTATTATCTATCCAGTATAATTAGGGTAATGTACTACCAGAAAAAAACCTTAACATCCATTTTCTCTTGGCATATTATTTGCAGTGATATGTCTTCCACTAATATTCCCATTGTGCATATTACTTGTTCCTTTGAGTTTTACGTTCATTTGATCCTGCAATCTTTAACATGAAATATCTGAATCATATTCCAATAGTTACTTATATAAACCCTAGAAGATGTTACAATTATTTAAGTCATGTCTCTGAGCATACCACCTTTTTTCCCCTATAGTTCCTTCTGGATTCTTTCATTATCTCATTTGGGGATATTGATACCTTGAAGGGACTTTTGATCATTGTAAGGACAGAATCACGAATGAGTTCAATTTTCTTTGATAATTATTTTTTTGCAAATTCTAAGAGTTTTCTCTGTATTGATAATTTTTAGTATGTTCTTTTATTGTACTTTGTTTACACTTGTTGATGACTTTTTCAATCCAGAGAAGGAACATCTAATCCTGGCTGGTGATAAACCCCTTTCCTAAATTGTTTAATGTGAAACTCAAATTATTCTGTAGTGTCATTAACTGGGAAGTGATTTTATAGTTAAATAAAAGGTGAAACATTTCATAACTTTCCAGAAGATATCATTGCATTTAGGTGATCTGTAGCATCTGAATTTTTCCAGGTTTTTTAATTCAAATGAAAGTTAAATAACATTCAATTAACTGGTTAAAAATATTTTAAAGCATAGGATATATAAATATTTTTTTAAAAAAATCAGAGGGCTTTTAATTCAAAACATTTCAAATCTATTCCCTCACACATTAGTTCAACCCATAAAATTATAGCTACTAATCTTCCCACATGGAAAGAAATGGAATTTTGTCCACACTAATTACACAGATCAGTCACCATTTGTGAGGCAGGCTAATGAAGGGCTATAATCTCATGCACAGGGAACAACACGGGGCAAATGTCTGATACCAAATGGATCTTCATGTTTTTATGTGTAAAATATTAGCTATAGAAATACCACTATGAAAATACTACTATTAAATCTAAACAACAGTAATCTAAACCACTTACAGCACTTGTTATGGTTAGAATTGCATGCTCTATTCTGGGGTGCTTTTAAACTCACAGTTCCTTATGAAGATGAGGCACACAGAAGCTTTCTAAAACGATGCGTTTAGTTTTCTGAGTGATGATCCCCAAGTAGCCCAAATGACAGGGCTGACATTAAAAAAGTATTAGTATAATACTTCTGGATCTGGAATTCCTCACTAAAGACAAAAGTGAATTCTTTGATGTGACATAAGCTCCACTTTGGAAATGGAAGCAGAGGCTTTTGAAAATTTCATACTTGGTTTCCCCCTCAGATGATCAGGTTTCACTAGCATAATAGAAAAGTTTTACCACTGAAAATGTGCATCTTCCAAAGTTCAACATTAAAGTCCAACGTTAGATATTTATAAAGAGTCAGAAATTGTAATTCTGAAATTGGGACAACTTGGCACACCTATTTGTTTTAAGGCCAGACCTGCACCTTATTGTCTCCTGCTTTCCTTCCATACTGGTATCAACTGTGATCTTCATTGTCTTAAAATTGCTGGTTCCCATACTGGGAACTGTGCTGTACACTTGGGTTGACTTTAGTTCCTGTTCCTGCCCTCCCATCCATTAAGCATTGTGAGGGAGGTCTCCTGATTGGCCTTTTCCAGAGTTAAAATCCCACCACTACATAATAGTGTTAACTTTGTTTGGCCAGTTTCTGGACAGAGAGCTTTTTTTTTAAACCTCTCATCATACTTTTCTCTATTTGTTCACACACATGTGCATACATGTACCACACAAACCACTTAGATGCACAAGACAGAAATCCAAGCCCTGAAAGTGTAAAAAGAACTGGAGTGGAACTGCATCAAAACATTCAATACATGAGCACCTGAGGAGCAGCTTCCAAAAAAGGAATAAGTTGTAGGCAGAATAATGAGGGACTCCATAGCGGTGTGTGTGTGTGTGTATGTGTGTGTGCATATGCCCATACACATGTATATGAGAAGCATCAGAACAACATAGGACCCAATAGGAGAACCATGGGAAGCCTGTATTGACTGAGGCTACCATTCCCAAGCCCATTCATGTTTCAACAGGTAATCTGTGACCAACATAAATACAAAAATGCTAGAGAATTCCTGGGATTTCTCTAGTCTGGCACTCAAACACATCAGCCATCAGCAGGCACATAGAGATAAACAACATCATTATGTCATTCAAAAGATTCAATCAACAAGCCAAAAATGGAACAGAAGTACTAAAACACATCCTCTCCAGGAATTGACATTAAAATAAACAAAAATTAACCTCAAGATTAATACTAGGCCAACAATCAAGAAGTAAACAATACCCCAATCAGCATGATTATATCTTACAGTGCTGCTTAGCAATGTCAACAGAAATGGGACCAGTACAGTGGGCCTTTTAAATATATTTTTGCCACCACTGGTGGTAAAAGAGATCCTTTTTACTATAATTTTTCCCAGCATGCCCTAAAAAAAGGCATTCTTCATTCTGAGAAAATCAAAATGGCAACTAGTTCTAGAAAGATTTTTGCTACTGCTTTGGCATGAGACAGGAAAAAATGAACCAGATCAAAACAAAAACATTTACTCTTATCACATGCCTTTCACGATGATGATGATTTCCCAAAATATGCACTGAACTCTGCCCTCTACGTTTTTGAAATGGATGGTTCCATTTGAAAAAGTGCCTCCCTGATAATATAAAATCCCACCCTTTCATATGAAGGAAAGTAGAACATGAGCTTGCTAGTTTTTAAGTAGAATTGATCCTTTAGATCAATAATAATAGGAGATTATAGAAACCTGTACACTTTGCATCGTATATATACTATAACTGACAATGCCAGAGGAAGAGAAGATTCGTTTGAAGAAGATTTGGCAAGAAATCTTAAATTTGTAAGTCTGCGTATTCTAAATAATAAAAAGGTATGAAACCCAGAGGTGAAATTCAGCAGGTTCTAGCAGGTTCACTAGAACCAGTAGTAAATTTTCTAAGAAGTTCGGAGAACTGGTTGTTAGAAAAAAAATTCTCCTTTTGTTTTTTTCCACTTTACAGGGTTAATCCTATAAGGAAGACAGGAAAAAAAACATTCTGGTATTGTTTCTAGCCTAATCTTTATTGCCCTGCTTACAGAAACTGCCCACCCAGTCACATGACTCCCCCAGCCACGCCCACCAAGCTGCGCCCACAGAACAGATAGTAAAAAAATTTGAATTCCACCACTGATGAAACCTCAAGTTGTTCTTACTGGAAATGAAAGTATTAAAGATATTATAAAAAATACAGTAAAATTATAGTGATGAGAATTTTTTTTTAAAAAAAATTGCCTTGTCCTTTTTTTTTCATCAAGTACCTTCATTTCTGGTGCACATTTAGTTGGATATTGAAGTGCTAAAGAAGTACACATGGGAACCTTGTGCACTATGTAACAGAAATTTCAGCTAGCTTTTTCAAACCTGAAATTTATAGTTCTTTGCTTTTCTTAATTTCATCCCCATCAGACTTAGTTTTAATACTTCGAACAACTCTTAAGTAATTCTTTCTTCTCTCAAGGGCTTGCACCTTCAAATACATTATAGCATTTCATCTGTCATTTCCCAGTCAAGCTCCCTCATACATATTTAATTCCTTCACTCCAAATTAATTTTCAATTCCTTAATAATATTTCCATTTGTCTATATATCTTTTGGCTTATAAAATATCTAGGTAGAAACTTAATTTCTGAGGCAGCAAAGTTCATGAATAAATAAGAAAAAGAAACAAAGGGAAAGTTAAAAAGAGCTGCTTTATTATAGCATGATGTAATGTGGATTGAGCAAGTAAAAATAACCAATGAGCCATTCCACAAGTCCCTTAGTATATAGAAATTCTATTACTCTATTACTCTAGAGATGGTTTAAATATGAATACTGAGAACTGTGGTCTTGATTTATAAAGAAGGCTGATGGCATGGATCCAGGAAAAGGGTTAAATCATCTCTAAGGGAGAGATTATGTCTCTATTTTGAAGGAGATGGTGGGAAGTACATCTCTTTTTACAAAGCTACCCTTTAACTCAGTTCTCTTAGATAACTTTTGGCTTGTTTCTAGCCTGTTGTTTCCTGGTAAGTTTGTTGAGAAGGTGGTTTGTTTCTAACTACATAGCATCCTGGATGAGATTATTTGGATCCCTTTAAATTAGCTTTCAGGCAGTGGGACCAAGACCATTCTGGTCACTTTATAGATTATCTATGGCAGGGGTATCAAACTCGATCTCATTGAGGGCCACAGCAGGGTTGTGTTTGACCTTGGGGGGTTGAGTGGGTGTGGCCAGGGTGGGTGTGGCCAGGGTGGCACAGCCAGCTCGACATCCTATAGCCCTCTGCCATTAAAAACGGTGCTTGCAAGGGGTCTCCCGAGCTTTGTTTTCAGCTGTGATGACCTCCTGCAGCCATCTGCCAGCGAAAATGGAGCCCATGAGGTCTGCACATGGTCCTCCTGAGCTCCATTTTTGCTGGCAGAGGTACCGCAGAGTTAAGGGTCTAATAGGTAATAAAGTTTGCAGATGATACCACTATGCTGGGCCTTATCACAGGAGGAGATGAAACAGCATACGGGAAAGAAATCTAGATGTAACTACATGGTTCTCAGAAAACAATCTGCACCTAAACACCAGCAAAACTAAGGAAATGGTGCTGGACTTCCTAAAACAGAGAGAGGAACCTGCCCCACTCTATATCAAGGGAGGCTGTGTGGAGAGGGTTTTCTCCTTCAAATTCCTGGGAGTGCACCTCAGCCAGAAACTCACCTGGAAAAGTAACACATCCCAGGTGATCAGGAAGGCCCAACAAAGACTCCATTTCCTGAGAGTCTTACGGAA
>JAEANM010016733.1:0-13180 GCA_017656035.1 Myanophis thanlyinensis
ATCTATTTCAGGCTTTTTTGCCATCATCAGCCAGCCATACCCTTATGGGATTTGAACCTGCATTGCCTGCACTCTAGACAGATGTCGAGTACATAGTTATGTATACTTTTCTCTGGACATACATTTGCTTTTTTCCATAAATATAGACTTCTGCATATTTTAAAGCATGTGTTTACTTTCCAAATGTATACATAGTGGTGTATTTTTCTTTATTAGAAGAAAACCATATCAGACAATTCTCAAAATAGATATTTCTATCAAATTGATATACCCTGGGATTATATAGGGTCATTTCAAGGTTAGTAAATATTCAGATGAAACATATTTTTCATCCATGCCTAATAACTTCCTAATATAGCGAGAGATCAGGGATCATAAGAGCTATAATCCGAAAAGTGACATTTTGAGATAACTATCTAAAAATGGATTTCAGATTTTGCATCTTTCGTTTATACTCTCTCTAGACTGTAAGTAAATTATTCTGGAAATTTCCTGAGCCCCAAAATAATCCTAGGTATTCTATTCCTCTGCCTCTCATTCATCTATCAATGAATATAAATCTTACTGTGCATCTGATGAATTGAATATGATCCATGAAGTCTTATTGAAAAAGCAATTTGTTAAGTTCTAGGGTGCCAGAAGCACTACTGTTTTTAATATAATAAACGGACATAACTCATTTTAGAACATATTGTTATTGCCTTCCCTTCTTCAACCTAAAAATCTGAGTAATCTCTCTCTCTCTCTCTCTCTCTCTCATATTGAAGAAATTCTGCCAAATATGATCATTAGAATTTCCTGTGAAACTTTGCCCCTTAGAAGATTGAGGAAGGTGTCAGCAAGAACAACTATCCTTGATTTAATATCAAGAATAAAGATCTAGGAGAGGAAGGCAAAATAGCAGAAAAAATGGGGGGGAAGGGCGGGGATCATATTGTTATACTAAAATTTCTGAACATAAGGAAAATAGAATTAAATGCATATTTTGAATTTCAACAACTAAATAAAAGAGAATGGGGAAATAATTCAAGATGTGTGTGAGTTCCTGAAAAAGACAATATGAAAAAGTAAGAAAAGAGTAGTATAATATCATATTATTGCACAAAAGACAAGACAAAACAATTATGCCTACCCAATCAATTCACCAAGGAAAAAATATGTGTATATTGTGTGGAATGCTGCAGAAAGGATTGGAAAGGCTAAAGATCAGGCTATATAGAGGCTGGGATAAGTAGTTCCTAACAGCTAAAGAACATCTACTTTGGTTTCTTCAAAGAAAGAGAAGAGAACACTTCCTCACTTCCAGCACAGCATTACAGGTAGTCCTTGATTTACAACCAACCCTTTTTGTTGCTAACTGATACACTTATTAAGGGTGTTTTGTCTCAATTTAGGGTTTTCATTGCCACATTTGTAAAGTGAATCATTGTAATACTGTTGTTAAGTGAATCTGGCTTCCCCATTGACTTTGCTTGTCAGAGAGTTACAAAAGAGGATTCTATGACCCTGGGACACTACAACTGTCATAAATATGAACCAGTTGTCAAACACCCAAATGTAAATCACATGACCATGGGGATGCTGCAAGGGTCATAAGTGTGAAAAATGGTCTTAAGTCACTATTTGCAGTGCTGTTGTAACTTTGAACGATCAGTAAACAAACTGTAATTAAGTCACTGATTACATATATGTTATCTCTTTACTAAAAACGGAAAGAACAATTTCTTTTGCATCTCTCATTTATCTGGAATTCTGAAGCATTTGGGGCCATAGTCTAAAAATATTGAAGAGAAGCTGGATAGTTTTAAGGCCAATGAATTTTCTTTGGAAATGTCCAGATTTCAAATGAGGATAGGCAAACATTCAATGAGCAGCTTTAATTTTAAGATTCAGCTGAACTTCTAAACTAGGTCAGTTTGAGGGATCAAAATGTTGTTGAAATAGGATACTGTCGCACTGTAATTATTGTTGTTTGCAATTGTCATTCACTTTTTTTTTATTATTTACAGTAAGTGCCTATTAAATTCTCTGGCTACTCCAGAAGACATAACTTGAAGCTATTTAAATAAGCAAGTGTTTGAATGGAATGTGGAGAATTAGCTAGTTTGAGGGAACAGGGAAAAATGTGTCAAAGATGGCTTCAAGGAAAAACAAGCAGATTATTTCCTTGTTGGGGACCTTTATCAGAAAGACTGTCTTCTTTGTAGTTATTTTATTCCTTTTATTTAGATTTAGGGAGTGTGCTGTTTTGCTATACAATATACCTTAGGTTTCTTGAGAAAATTTGAAAAGTCTAGATAATATGTGGAAAACCCTCTGGGCTGTGACTTGCAAGATGAGTGAAGATTATATTTGAAGTTATAAATTTATCATCAAGCTCAGATAGCAATTCCTCTATAAAAAGTAGTTTCATGACTTCACCCTTTGATTCACTTGTGAGACAATTGTGTGTACTTTTACCACATACAACAACTTGGGCTGTTGGAATATCACAAGCTGAAACTTTGGTGCAAGATTTCAAAGTGTTAAAGAAAAATAATTTGTGGCAGAAAATATTTAAAGAGACCATTTGTTTGTTTCTTCAAACAGGAAAAGGCAAAATTCACCTAGTTGGAGTACTTTTGGAACTAAATCTTATGTACATTTGTTTGACAATCCTTTTATCTCCTGCATAGGCCATAATTGCAGAATTTAAGAGTTTCAGCCAGATTGCCCTGTGGCTGTATTCATCAAAAATTATAGCTTTCTCTCTGATGAAAAAATAGCCACTGAATAATGACTCCCCATGCTGAACTACTAATTAAAGCAAGGGTTCTATACCCCCTGGCGAATTCAAAAAAGATTTATGCTCATTATATTCCTCGTGACTCTTTAACATCAAAATTCATTTCAAACTGTTTAGAACATTAGAAAGCCAGCATGGACTCTGTTTTTTCAGTCTTATACATTTAAAAACTTCAGCCTCCTGTTTGGAATACTGTAACACACTCCATATAGAGCTGCCATGGAAGAACATTTAGAAGTTATAGCTAGTGCAGAATGGGGCAGCCCAAATAGTGTTGGGCATATCCCAATATACTTAGGCGATCCTGACATTTTAGGAGTTTCTTTGGCTACCAGCTAGCTTCTGGGTATAATTCAAGATGCTGTTTTTCACCTTTCACCTTTTTCACCTCTACATGGCTCTGTTTTTATGAGGGACTTCTCCACTTACACGAATCTGCCTCTCAAACTGGATCAAATACAATTAATCTCCTCCATCCCTCCATGATGGAGGCCAGGAGGTAGACATTTTTTGTGGTTGCCCCTACCTTTGCAACTCCATCCCAGCAAAAAATATGGTCAACCTCTCCATCCTAAATTTCAGGAAAATCATGAAGACCTGTTCCGTTTTGAATAGGAGACAATGGTTTTGTGATTTGAAGGTAGGGTTGCAGATACATATACTTGTTGATGGGTTTTTTTAAAAAAATGATGTTTATATGTATTTGGGGCTTTCTGAAACGTTATAATACTTTCATTGTTACTCTTTCTTACAGCCTGGGAGAATAGATGGGTAAATCAATCAATAAACTGTGCAGTCCCTGAGATATAATATTATATATGGATATTAAGAGGTCATTATGTCAACCTTTCATTCATCTGGTTCAATATATTTTATTTCCAGTGAGGATACAGATGACTGCAGGCAGACCTTACTATCACATGCTAATAAATCCTACATCCAAGTAGGAAAGAAAAGTGTACTCTTTCTCCATATGTCCCTACCTTTATTTTCCTTACCCCTTCTGTTATCTCACCACTCAAGAGTTCTGAAAATTCTCAGGGCACGAATCACTTCTGCACTGCAAAACACTATGCACCCTCCACAATTTGTTATGAACCATTAATCTTTGTTGCCTCAATGAAAACCTCTGTCATATAAGAACAAATTTAAAAGACATTAGTGAAAATACAGTACTACAGTAGAGTTCCCTGAGGGAATCTACTATTTATATTTTCCATTGCTAGAATTGTGCATTTATTCTTCATTTTTTGGAAAGCCAAATGGATCACTGAGTGCCCATTTATAGAAATACACTTAAATGACTCCACAAAAAAGGTGCTAGGATTTGTACCATTTCAGCAATGGCAATCCTGAACAGGATTTGCACCTCACATGGCATCTGCCAGGACAGTCTGTATAAATGAGGCATAGTATCCTCCCCTCAGTGTTGCTGCAGGGTCCCATGTCAAGCTATAGATGATGACATGACCAGCTGTAAACTGAGGGCATATACTTGTCCAGTATCTGATTTTTTAAAAAATAAACAATGCTGTGCTTTAGATGGCCTAGACCAGGGTTGTCAAACTCAAGGTCCAGGGGATGGATCCATCCCATGGGATATTTAGATCTGGCCCATGGGGCCACCCTGGAAACAGTGAAGGACCGGCCCGCAGTGCTTCTGCCTCACACAGCCTCCCAAGCTCTGTTTTCACTGGCAGAGCATTGCAGGAGGAGCTCAGGAGCCTGTTTTTGCTGGCAGAGTGCTCAGGCCCCCACAGCGCCCCCGAAAGGAGTGCCGTCAAGCTGGCCATGCCCACCCTGGTCATGCCCACCAGTCCTCCAAGGTCAAACACAACCATAATATGGCCGTCAATGAAATTGAGTTTGATACCCTTGGCCTAGACAATGATATTTGAACATAGTGGTTTTTTGATGTTTATATTTTGTTGTGTTCTATTAATTTAGTTGAAATGTTAATTTATATTGCTAGTCCGTATATGATTTAAATCTTCATCTCTAAGTTAGCGGAAAATGTTTATCTTCTTATTCCATGACTGATCAATTTGTCCAACATTCAATTTTAGGCAATGGGCAGAAGTTTTAAGACGTATTAGTATCTACATGGTCTCTTGAGGTTGTTTAAGGATATTTATAGTGCATTTTCATTCCCACATGTTTTACATGTTAGAAATTCAAGTTCTTTTGAGTGAATGTTGACAACCAAATAGCATCTTTAGTATAGAATCTTTAGAAAGCTTTTATATGCATTTCCTTATTTATATAACTTTTTTTTTCATATGACTGGCTCACAGAATTGTTCACAATATCATGTTATGATTCCTTAAGGCAAGTGAAGCAGAAAAGCATGAGAAAGAAATATGTCCTGCCTGTCAAATGGCAAATGACTGCCTGTCCCTTGTACTGTAAATGTTCTCTGATTGTAACCAAACTTTAAATGGTTCATTCAGAGGAATATTTCATCGGAATGGCATGCAAATTATATTTGGGATGTTACTCAGTCACTTACACTGTCACTTTTAGATGCTAGAATTAAGTAGCAATTGCAATTTCAGATGCCACATATCTACAACACAGATGGTATGGATTTGTGATGATTAATCTTATTTTTGTTTCTATGATTTTTTTTTTCCATCTAGCCCATCTTGAGAGGGCTGTACAAGCACTTACAGATGGCATAGAGATATGTAAAATAGCTAAATAAATAACATACTATTAAAAAGACTGTCAAAAATGTTTGAGTTTGACTGCTGTTATTGCTGCTGCTGTTGTTATATATCTTCTTTTTTTGCTGATACAGAAATCAAAAACAGTCAAGCTATATGCCTTAATTCCTGCACATTAGCCACAAAGCCTGCTGGGTAAGACCTAATAACAGAAGATGAGATTATGGTTTTATTCAATGTCACAACATTCTTTACATCCATAGACCCAGAACTAATGAAAGAATCCATGACAACAGTACGACACAACCAACCAAGCCAAATAGATTATGATCAAAACATCCAGAATCATGGACCGTACATCTGCCTAACTACTTACTTTCAGTCTGATGGACAAATATACCAACAAACCCTAACCCTAATTTATTCTTCAGCCTTAAGTGAAAGTGACAGGAATACAGCTTTGAAATATATTTAAGATATTTTCTCTATTTTTCTGACTGCATCCCAATTGGCAGATAGGATTGAAACCAGTGGTGACATGCATCTTGGTCACAACAATTCAACGGATCCACTAGCAGTGCCAATGTTTGCCTTATCCACCTACCCCTGCTCTTTTCTGTCTTACATTACCTACATTTATTTTTTCTTTTTTACTTACCTGAATCATGCAGAACAGCTGTTCTGCATCCTTCCACAGCCTTCCTAATCACCCAGGCTGCCTCTGGTAAGTAAAAACAAGTAGTTAAGAAGCCTTGTGGGAGCGTGGTTGGCATGCATGGTTGGATTCCACTGCTGATTGAAACCATCCATTTTCAGTTCTGAAAATCGTTTCTTTTTTTCCTCTTCCTCTTCTCTTTTCCTCTTCTCTCTCTCTCTCTCTCTCTGATAATTTCTTTTCTTGCTTTCTCTTCTAGTACAACAAACATAGAAAGACATTGAAAGAAAGTCTACACACAAACACACAAACACACACACACACCTACTGGGTAAATAATTTTTCATGTGCTATCCCCTTGACAAGTATTCCTTTCACGTGTCTTAAAAAAGAAAAGGGACATACCACTCTGCTACACAAATACTTCTCCCCTGACAGTTGCCTATTTCTTATTCTAGTGAAAGATAAGATTTAGAGAAAGTATTTATTATATATCTCATTAGCTTTTATATTGGTTTAACAATATTACTAACAATATGTTTTCTCATCGGGTGGAGAACAGAAGGAATTTGCTGAAATTGCTTGTCTCTTCTATGTGTGCACTTTGTCAGTTTCACTGTAATTCATTGAGAAGGCTAGTAGGAATAAAGAGATTTGTTGCACTGTAGGTGACAATGGCTATGAAAAATTCAAAGAAAGGTGATAAAGATCTATATTGCATAAAATAATATAGAAAATATAAGATATTTCAGAAGGAGCACAATGTATAGGAACTTTCACACTTAGTCAAGCTTAAAACTGGCTTAAACGTGCCCAATTTTAAAAAAAATGTACACTTTGTCACACTAAGTTCAGTAGCTGTAATAAAGCATAGGAACTTAGTAGTTACTTGTAAGATTCATTGTTGTACATCATTGATGTTCTTTGATGTAATTTTCTAGGCTCCATTTCATTTGATATCTTCATTTGACCAAAAAAGGCAGGCTATTATAATCTAAATAATTATGCAGATGAAAATCATGTGTGTTTATCAGGCATGTTTCTGGCGTTCTAGTCACAAAATAATATACTTGCTTTCTTTAATATTTTTTTTAAAAAATAAACTTATTTATTTTATTAAAATCAGCCTACTCTTTCTAACCTGTGAGGTGTGCAGTAAATATATGCATCTTTCTCCTTTTCTTTTCCTGAAAAAAGAAGTGTATAATGTTTTGTTCAAATATATTTTCTATTATTGAGGCTTTAGCTTTGGCTGCTACTATTTTCTAACAACACAAATCATTTGATCAGTGAAAGAAAGAATAGCTTTAATATCTATCAACCTTACTGTCTTGTGACTAGATAACCTCTAAGGAGTTACTATTTTATGTATAGCTCCCTTTGAGAGTTATATGCAATGAAATTTCATTTTAATATATGCCAATTAGTGTACATTCAAAGTGACAATAAAGTTATTCTATTCCAGGGGTGTCAAGACCTGCTTAGATCTGGCCCTCAAGGCCACCCTAGAACAGACCTGTGATGCCACTGCCAGAAAAAACGGAGCTTGGAAGGCCCATATGCAGCCGTCCCAGGTTCCATTTTCATCTGTGATAGCCTCCTGTCACCCTCTTTCAATGAAAATGGAACTTGGTGGGCATGTGCCCCCTCCCCCAAGCTTCATTTTCAGTGATAGAGGGAAGCAGGAGGCTGTCGCAGATGAAAATGGAGCTCTGGAGCCCATTTTCACTGGTAGAGCACTTGGATCACCAAAGATGCCCCCAACACAAGTGATGTTAAGCTGGCCATGCTCAACCTGGCCATGCCCCCCCCAAGGTCAAACACAATCCTGATGTGGCCCTCAATGAAATCAAATTTGACACCTGTTCTGTTCTGTTCTGTTCTGTTCTGTTCTATTCTAAGGAAATCTAATGTGCAAATATGTTTTTATAAACTTCTGAACATCTTCTTAAGTAGTATAAAATATCATCTTAGCTTTACAGAAGTAATTGGCATCATCCTATGACATATTAGTGAGAGAAGAAATATATTCTCCTTACACAGTTCCAACAAAGATGTGCAGGTACTGGATTCAATTGCTCATCATAATTATATCATGCTTTACAAGGTAAATAAAAGTACACAATAGCATCCCACATCAGTAAATGATCTGCATGCAATATCACACAAATTGACTTTTACTTATGCCAAGTAGGTAACTCTTTGTACACTTGTTAAATCTGTTCTAGTGCATCTCTCACCTATCTAGGGGAAACCTGGAAGGTGCATAATCAAAGTCTGAGAGAAAATGCCAATGATGTCCATTTTGCTGACCAATACTGGGACAATATTGATTGTACTATCTAAAGCTACCATTATGTGAAAAATCAGAAGATGACAAAAAATACAATAAACCTTTGCATTTTTACTTTAATAAAATATCAATTAAGAATAATGTCTATAAATAATATATTAAGCAAGGCAATAATAAAAAATGCTGTTTTTTTTTCCATTTCAGCTCATTTCTACATTTATGCTGAGATAACAGAAAAAAGCAATTAATTCACAGATGAATATGTGTTTATTCATACTGAATAAATGTAATTCACGACAAACATATTTATATTAGAAGTTTGCTTTTTAAAAATGCAGATCAGTTCAATGTTTTTGAATTGAACACAAACAAATTCTGTATACTTAAATTAAGTATGTGTTTCCCTGATAGACTTCCACATTTTTATTAACTCAACATATTAAGCAATGTTTATTTCCAGTTCTGAAACTCTTGCAGTAAGGATATATGCAACCTGAATCAGATATAATTTGCATTCATTAATAGATTTTATTTAGATTTTATTTTTGTGTTTTGGAGTGGGTATCAGACAGAGAGGTAGGGGGGACCCTAAGGTTATCTGAAAGTTAGCCCAGTAGTCTTGCTTAGTTTTAACAAAACTCAAATTAAGTTTGACTTTTTATATAGCAAGCTCCATGCAACTTCAAATACTTGAAAGCATTCTCCATTAACTATCTTGTACTATTTTTTTTTTCAAATTCTATTTAAATCTCTATTGTATGTTGTTGTAGAGCCACAATGATCAAACAGCAGCAGCAACAGCAACAATTACAATTCACTGAAACTAAACTGATTTCATTTTATTAGAGGAAGGACATTTTAAAGACATTTGTTATGGCACTGAAGGCAATGGAAACATATTCAGGATTAATTATAATAAAATACCATCTGGTTTCTGATTAATGGAAACATTTTTTTTTATTTCTTTGTGTGGTATCACAGCTGGATGTTGACTTATAGTTTTAACTGGAAAAAGCAGGTAAAAGAAATGCTTCTAACAAAACAATATTGTGGTTTGGTGCGGATCATACAGTTATCTATGTAAGGGAATGGAAATCTATAACTTTGAATCACAATTAACATTCAATTTCATATAGTTCAATACAGAATCTTTATGGCTGAATGCAAGTAGAGAATAACTGATTAAGGCTAATGAAAGAGTATGCCACCTCCCAAAACAGTTGTTCCTTTCTTAATGATAGTGAAAATCTGCTTCTTTAAATATCTATGACTGGTGCTAGACCTCCTTTATGGAGCAATAATCTTCTCTAAATATCACTTTAGGTAATTAATGTCTGCCACTAAAACTTTATTATTATTATTTGCTTCTTTGGGTCGAATATACATAGCTATTTCAACCAATCCTCCTAGGACTTGCTTTATTACTCTCTTCACATACTCGATTCACTGATCTTTGGAACTTGATGTAGAACTCCAGACGTAGTTTGATTAGCAGTATCTGTGGGGTTGTGGAAAGGAAGAGAAAATAGTGACAATATCCCTGCGCTGATACAACACAAGATCTACTCCTTTTGTACAAGTCCCATGATACCACATATGTACCAAACAGGAAAAGCTTGCTTCACAATGGTTCAGTTTCATCCTCTTGGTTAGATTATAGCAGTTGATAAAACTTTAGATCCTGATTCTGTTTTTTTTTTTTTGTTAATTTGTCTTTTCAGCTTCATTCCCTCTGCAATTTTATAAGCAGCCACTGGATAATCACATTGCAGCATTTCACTATAGCCTGCTCTCTTTACTTCCCAGCAATTAGGCAATGCAATCCAATTTAATAGTTAGTTTTCAGCTATATACTACCTCCTTCCACCAAAATAATATGTACATAACAGTGATTTATGCTGACAAAAGAATGTTAGAATAACGTTCACAGCCTTGTAATTTCTGCTTTGGTGCTGGGATTCAGTGTAATACTAATTCTTAAGCACTGTTATATTTCTCATTTTTTTCCCCACTGAATAGCTCTGCTTTTGGATAATAAAGCAAAACTTGGGTGCAAAATAACCCCAAAAGCACTTCTGCAGGTTAAGTACTTTACATTTATCACTCTACTTAATATGCCTAGAAATTGGCAGAAAAAACTAAATGCTCTAAAGCAATGGTGTCAAACTTGTGGCATCATGGTGGCATCACATGACTTATAGGGACTTTTTTCCCTTTGCTAAATAGGGGCGGATACGGGCGGGCCCAACACGCGACACATCCGGCCCATAGCCCACGAGGTTGACAGCCTGCTGTAAAGTTAGAGCTCAACATCTTGTTTCCAAAATGATTCTGTTCAGCATTTTGGGTACCACAAGTCAAGGTTCTGTACTGGCTAATGGATCTCATAAGAAGTAGTTACAAGAAATCAGAAAAGATAAACCCATGACCAAGTCAAGTCAAGTCAAGTAGGCTTTATTGTCATTTCAACAATATACAGTACAGTACATAGTTAAACGAAACAACATTTCCCTAGGACCAAGGTGCTACATCAGACAACATAGATAAAAAAAGAAAAAAAAGCAGGACTCAGAACTACACATACTGTAACTCTAAAACTGAAAACTTAGAAAACTAAGGGGGGAAAAACTATAAATACACAGTTTCTTTGTATTGAGGAGTCTGATGGCTTGTGGAAAGAAATTGTTACACAGTCTGGATGTGTGAGCCTGAATGCTTCTGTACCTCTTTCCAGATGGCAGAAGAGTGAAGAGTGTGTATGAGGGTGTATGTGGTCAGTCACAATGTTTCTGGTTTTATGGATGCAGCATGTGGTGTAAATGACAGAGGGAAGAGCAACCCTGATGATCCTCTCTGCTATCCTCACTATTCGCTGTAGGGTCTTGTGATCCGAAATGGTGCAATTTCCAAACCAGGTGGTGATGCAGCTGCTCAGGGTGCTCTCAATGGTCCCTCTGTAGAAGGTTGTGAAGAAGTTTGGTGGAAGCTGTGCCTTCCTCAGTTTCCTCATAAAGTAAAGACACTGCTGGATTTCCTTGATATGGAACCGGTGTTGAGGGACCAGGTGAGATTCTTCACCAGGTGAACACCAAGGAATTTGGTGCTCCCTACGATTTCCATGGAGGAGCCATCAATGTTCAGCAGGGAGCAGTCATGTTGTATCCTCCTGAAGTCAACAACCATCTCTTTTGTTTTGTCTATATTCAGAGACAGGTTGTTGGCTTTACACCAGTCTGTTAAATTCTCCACCTCCTCTCTGTATGCTGACTCATGGTTCTTGCTGATAAGACCCACCATGGTCGTGTTATCAGCAAACTTAATGATGTGGTTTGAACTGTGCATTGCTACACAGTCATGTGTCAGCCTGGTGAACAGCAGGGGACTAAGCACACAGCCCTGAGGGGTTCCAGTGCTTAGTGTGATGGTGTTAGAAGTGCTGTTCATGATACGGACTATCTGAAGTCTTTCAGTCAAAAAGTCCAAGATTCCGTTACAGAAGGAGGAAGGACCAAAGAGGACCAAAATTGTCCTCGAGCCTTGAGATCTATTTTGAATCTTGAAATGATTTATCCAAAACTGGACTTCTTTCCAAGGTAGTGCCAATTGCTTTAGCTGTATTTCATTCTCCCTCTTTCTCCCTATGTATACTCATATCTATACCTATAAACATATACCTATACCATCTATAATTCATCACATACAAGGAGACATTCTTGTGTTTTCAGGAAAGCCTAATTTCAGTGGTGGAATTTTACTACCAGTTCAGTGGGTGTGGCTTGGTGGGCGTGGTTGGGGGGTTATGTGACTGGGTGAGCAGTTTCTGTAAGAAGGGCAATAAAGATTAGGCTAGAAACTGATACCAGAACGTTTTTTTTTCCTGCCTTCCTTACAGGATTAACTGTAAAGTGGGAAAAAAACAAAATGAGATTTATTCTAAGAACCGGTTCTCCAAACTGCTTAGAAAATTTACTACCAGTTCTAGCGAACTTGCTAGAACCTGCTGCATTTCACCTCTGCCTAATTTCTTCTCAAAATCTCATTAACCTAATCTAGAAATGGCCATTATCTTGGTGTGAACTGTCCTGATCTTTTCTCTCCTTTATCTTAAGCAGGTTTATCTGTCCATGAATCAGGAGAGATAATTGTAATTGAAATGTGTGTTACTCCCAAAGCATCTGCATCATTTTCTTGGACAACTCTGCCTCCAATATGAGAACTGTAATTTAATAAAGAGATTCTTGTCCTAGGCACTATCTCTCCAATCAGCTTTTCCAAATATATTTACTGCAACAGTGCAAATGTATGTCTGTATAAGAAAACATCTCATTCTAAATAGAAGACAGAAATACCAATGGAAGAGTAATGAAATAAGATGTGCATGTTTCTAATATCTTGCCAAGCGTGACATATCAGGGAAACCAATTTTATTTTTCTGTCTGTGCTTTTCTGCACAATTTCCCCAGAATCCCAAGAAGGTGATCGTTATAGCAGAGGCAGATGGAGCTTGAAAATTAGTCTTCAACACATGGCTCACAGCACAGACCAAGGGACTAGAGTCACTTTTTGTTAAACTACTCAGTCCCAGAGTCACTGTCACTTGGGTCTTATTTTGCATCATACTAAAGGGTTCAAATATTCAGACATTGACAGCTTTAAGAAATCAGATGAAAGAAAAGTTGGAGGGGATACCTTCATTTCTCTTCATATAAAAGGTAAATAAAGCTTCCCACTGTCAACAAAATTTATCTAATTCTTAGGGAACAGAAGGGAAGGAGGGAGGG